>JAEIGQ010000361.1:0-142950 GCA_018904275.1 Lordiphosa clarofinis
TGATTCCATACAAAGATTTACTATTTAAAACTAATATTGTTCTACGACCTCATTATAAGTAAACCATTGCCTAGCTTCCCAATTTGTGGAAAATTTGAATATCTAAAAACATATTGCGGGTCTAAGCTGATCCATTACGGCTATTTTCATCCACCCCTTTGGTTCGAAGAAAGTTGTCGAAGTTAACAGCGAAAACTTTTTTTATTTGAATATCCATACATTTTTTAAGATTTACTATTTAAAACTAAATATTGTACTCTACGACCTCATTAGGCTAAACCATTGCACCTAGCTTCCCCATTTGTGGAAAATTTGAATATCAAAAGCATATTACGGGTCTAAACTGATCCATTACGGCTATTTTCATCCACCTGGGTCGAAAGTTGTCGAATTTAACAGCAGAAATTGATTCCATACAAAGATTTACTATTTTAAACTAAATATTGTACTCTACGACCTCATTAGGCTAAACCATTGCACCTAGCTTCCCACTTTGTGGAAAATTTGATTATCTAAAGCATATTACGGGTCTAAACTGATCTATTACGGCTATTTTCATCCACCTGGGTCGAAAGTTGTCGAAGTTAACAGCAGAAATTGATTCCATACAAAGATTTACTATTTAAAACTAAATATTGTACTCTACGACCTCATTAGGCTAAACCATTGCACCTAGCATCCCAATTTGTGGAAAATTTGAATATCTAAAGCATATTACGGGTCTAAACTGATCCATTACGGCTATTTTCATCCACCTGGGTCGAAAGTTGTCGAAGTTAACAGCAGAGATTGATTCCATACAAAGATTTACTATTTAAAACTAAATATTGTACTCTACGACCTCATTAAGCTAAACCATTGCACCTAGCTTCCCACTTTGTGGAAAATTTGAATATCTAAAGCATATTACGGGTCTAAACTGATCTATTACGGCTATTTTCATCCACCTGGGTCGAAAGTTGTCGAATTCAACAGCAGAAATTGATTCCATACAAAGATTTACTATTTAAAACTAAATATTGTACTCTACGACCTCATTAAGCTAAACCATTGCACCTAGCTTCCCACTTTGTGGAAAATTTGAATATCTAAAGCATATTACGGGTCTAAACTGATCCATTACGGCTATTTACATCCACCTGGGTCGAAAGTTGTCGAAGTTAACAGCAGAGATTGATTCCATACAAAGATTTACTATTTAAAACTAAATATTGTACTCTACGACCTCATTAAGCTAAACCATTGCACCTAGCTTCCCAATTTGTGGAAAATTTGAATATCTAAAGCATATTACGGGTCTAAACTGATCCATTACGGCTATTTTCATCCACCTGGGTCGAAAGTTGTCGAAGTTAACAGCAGAAATTAATTCCATACAAAGATTTACTATTTAAAACTAAATATTGTACTCTACGACCTCATTAGGCTAAACCATTGCACCTAGCTTCCCAATTTGTGGAAAATTTGAATATCTAAAGCATATTACGGGTCTAAACTGATCCATTACGGCTATTTTCATCCACCTGGGTCGAAAGTTGTCGAAGTTAACAGCAGAGATTGACTCCATACAAAGATTTACCATTTTAAACTAAATATTGTACTCTACGACCTCATTGGGCTAAACCATTGCACCTAGCTTCCCAATTTGTGGAAAATTTGAATATCTAAAGCATATTACGGGTCTAAACTGATCCATTACGGCTATTTTCATCCACCTGGGTCGAAAGTTGTCGAAGTTAACAGCAGAAATTAATTCCATACAAAGATTTACTATTTAAAACTAAATATTGTACTCTACGACCTCATTAGGCTAAACCATTGCACCTAGCTTCCCAATTTGTGGAAAATTTGAATATCTAAAGCATATTACGGGTCTAAACTGATCCATTACGGCTATTTTCATCCACCTGGGTCGAAAGTTGTCGAAGTTAACAGCAGAGATTGATTCCATACAAAGATTTACTATTTAAAACTAAATATTGTACTCTACGACCTCATTAAGCTAAACCATTGCACCTAGCTTCCCAATTTGTGGAAAATTTGAATATCTAAAGCATATTACGGGTCTAAACTGATCTATTACGGCTATTTTCATCCACCTGGGTCGAAAGTTGTCGAATTTAACAGCAGAAATTGATTCCATACAAAGATTTACTATTTAAAACTAAATATTGTACTCTACGACCTCATTAGGCTAAACCATTGCACTTAGCTTCCCAATTTGTGGAAAATTTGAATATCTAAAGCATATTACGGGTCTAAACTGATCTATTACGGCTATTTTCATCCACCTGGGTCGAAAGTTGTCGAATTTAACAGCAGAAATTGATTCCATACAAAGATTTACTATTTAAAACTAAATATTGTACTCTACGACCTCATTAGGCTAAACCATTGCACCTAGCTTCCCAATTTTGTGGAAAATTTGAATATCTAAAGCATATTACGGGTCTAAACTGATCCATTACGGCTATTTTCATCCACCTGGGTCGAAAGTTGTCGAATTTAACAGCAGAAATTGATTCCATACAAAGATTAACTATTTAAAACTAAATATTGTACTCTACGACCTCATTAAGCTAAACCATTGCACCTAGCTTCCCACTTTGTGGAAAATTTGAATATCTAAAGCATATTACGGGTCTAAACTGATCTATTACGGCTATTTTCATCCACCTGGGTCGAAAGTTGTCGAATTTAACAGCAGAAATTGATTCCATACAAAGATTTACTATTTAAAACTAAATATTGTACTCTACGACCTCATTAGGCTAAACCATTGCACCTAGCTTCCCAATTTGTGGAAAATTTGAATATCTAAAGCATATTACGGGTCCAAACTGATCCATTACGGCTATTTTCATCCACCTGGGTCGAAAGTTGTCGAATTTAACTGCAGAAATTGATTCCATACAAAGATTTACAATTTAAAACTAAATATTGTACTCTACGACCTCATTAAGCTAAACCATTGCACCTAGCTTCCCACTTTGTGGAAAATTTGAATATCTAAAGCATATTACGGGTCTAAACTGATCCATTACGGCTATTTTCAACCACCTGGGTCGAAAGTTGTCGAACTTAACAGCAGAAATTGATTCCATACAAAGATTTACTATTTAAAACTAAATATTGTACTCTACGACCTCATTAGGCTAAACCATTGCACCTAGCTTCCCACTTTGTGGAAAATTTGAATATCTAAAGCATATTACGGGTCTAAACTGATCCATTACGGCTATTTTCATCCACCTGGGTCGAAAGTTGTCGAATTTAACAGCAGAAATTGATTCCATACAAAGATTAACTATTTAAAACTAAATATTGTACTCTACGACCTCATTAGGCTAAACCATTGCACCTAGCTTCCCAATTTGTGGAAAATTTGAATATCTAAAGCATATTACGGGTCTAAACTGATCCATTACGGCTATTTTCATCCACCTGGGTCGAAAGTTGTCGAATTTAACAGCAGAAATTGATTCCATACAAAGATTTACTATTTAAAACTAAATATTGTACTCTACGACCTCATTAGGCTAAACCATTGCACCTAGCTTCTCAATTTGTGGAAAATTTGAATATCTAAAGCATATTACGGGTCTAAACTGATCTATTACGGCTATTTTCATCCACCTGGGCCGAAAGTTGTCGAATTTAACAGCAGAAATTGATTCCATACAAAGATTTACTATTTAAAACTAAATATTGTACTCTACGACCTCATTAAGCTAAACCATTGCACCTAGCTTCCCAATTTGTGGAAAATTTGAATATCTAAAGCATATTACGGGTCTAAACTGATCTATTACGGCTATTTTCATCCACCTGGGTCGAAAGTTGTCGAATTTAACAGCAGAAATTGATTCCATACAAAGATTTACTATTTAAAACTAAATATTGTACTCTACGACCTCATTAAGCTAAACCATTGCACCTAGCTTCCCACTTTGTGGAAAATTTGAATATCTAAAGCATATTACGGGTCTAAACTGATCCATTACGGCTATTTTCATCCACCTGGGTCGAAAGTTGTCGAATTTAACAGCAGAAATTGATTCCATACAAAGATTTACTATTTAAAACTAAATATTGTACTCTACGACCTCATTAGGCTAAACCATTGCACCTAGCTTCCCAATTTGTGGAAAATTTGAATATCTAAAGCATATTACGGGTCTAAACTGATCCATTACGGCTATTTTCATCCACCTGGGTCGAAAGTTGTCGAATTTAACAGCAGAAATTGATTCCATACAAAGATTTACAATTTAAAACTAAATATTGTACTCTACGACCTCATTAAGCTAAACCATTGCACCTAGCATCCCAATTTGTGGAAAATTTGAATATCTAAAGCATATTACGGGTCTAAACTGATCCATTACGGCTATTTTCAACCACCTGGGTCGAAAGTTGTCGAACTTAACAGCAGAAATTGATTCCATACAAAGATTTACTATTTAAAACTAAATATTGTACTCTACGACCTCATTAGGCTAAACCATTGCACCTAGCTTCCCACTTTGTGGAAAATTTGAATATCTAAAGCATATTACGGGTCTAAACTGATCTATTACGGCTATTTTCATCCACCTGGGTCGAAAGTTGTCGAATTTAACAGCAGAAATTGATTCCATACAAAGATTTACTATTTAAAACTAAATATTGTACTCTACGACCTCATTAGGCTAAACCATTGCACCTAGCTTCCCACTTTGTGGAAAATTTTAATATCTAAAGCATATTACGGGTCTAAACTGATCCATTACGGCTATTTTCATCCACCTGGGTCGAAAGTTGTCGAATTTAACAGCAGAAATTGATTCCATACAAAGATTTACTATTTAAAACTAAATATTGTACTCTACGACCTCATTAGGCTAAACCATTGCACCTAGCTTCCCAATTTGTGGAAAATTTGAATATCTAAAGCATATTACGGGTCTAAACTGATCCATTACGGCTATTTTCATCCACCTGGGTCGAAAGTTGTCGAAGTTAACAGCAGAAATTGATTCCATACAAAGATTTACTATTTAAAACTAAATATTGTACTCTACGACCTCATTAAGCTAAACCATTGCACCTAGCTTCCCACTTTGTGGAAAATTTGAATATCTAAAGCATATTACGGGTCTAAACTGATCTATTACGGCTATTTTCATCCACCTGGGTCGAAAGTTGTCGAATTCAACAGCAGAAATTGATTCCATACAAAGATTTACTATTTAAAACTAAATATTGTACTCTACGACCTCATTAAGCTAAACCATTGCACCTAGCTTCCCACTTTGTGGAAAATTTGAATATCTAAAGCATATTACGGGTCTAAACTGATCCATTACGGCTATTTTCATCCACCTGGGTCGAAAGTTGTCGAAGTTAACAGCAGAGATTGATTCCATACAAAGATTTACTATTTAAAACTAAATATTGTACTCTACGACCTCATTAAGCTAAACCATTGCACCTAGCTTCCCAATTTGTGGAAAATTTGAATATCTAAAGCATATTACGGGTCTAAACTGATCCATTACGGCTATTTTCATCCACCTGGGTCGAAAGTTGTCGAAGTTAACAGCAGAAATTGATTCCATACAAAGATTTACTATTTAAAACTAAATATTGTACTCTACGACCTCATTAGGCTAAACCATTGCACCTAGCTTCCCAATTTGTGGAAAATTTGAATATCTAAAGCATATTACGGGTCTAAACTGATCCATTACGGCTATTTTCATCCACCTGGGTCGAAAGTTGTCGAATTTAACAGCAGAAATTGATTCCATACAAAGATTTACTATTTAAAACTAAATATTGTACTCTACGACCTCATTAGGCTAAACCATTGCTCTTAGCTTCCCAATTTGTGGAAAATTTGAATATCTACAGCATATTACGGGTCTAAACTGATCTATTACGGCTATTTTCATCCACCTGGGTCGAAAGTTGTCGAAGTTAACAGCAGAAATTGATTCCATACAAAGATTTACTATTTAAAACTAAATATTGTACTCTACGACCTCATTAGGCTAAACCATTGCACCTAGCTTCCCAATTTGTGGAAAATTTGAATATCAAAAGCATATTACGGGTCTAAACTGATCCATTACGGCTATTTTCATCCACCTGGGTCGAAAGTTGTCGAATTTAACAGCAGAAATTGATTCCATACAAAGATTAACTATTTAAAACTAAATATTGTACTCTACGACCTTATTAAGCTAAACCATTGCACCTAGCTTCCCACTTTGTGGAAAATTTGAATATCTAAAGCATATTACGGGTCTAAACTGATCTATTACGGCTATTTTCATCCACCTGGGTCGAAAGTTGTCGAATTCAACAGCAGAAATTGATTCCATACAAAGATTTACTATTTAAAACTAAATATTGTACTCTACGACCTCATTAGGCTAAACCATTGCACCTAGCTTCCCAATTTGTGGAAAATTTGAATATCTAAAGCATATTACGGGTCTAAACTGATCCATTACGGCTATTTTCATCCACCTGGGTCGAAAGTTGTCGAATTTAACAGCAGAAATTGATTCCATACAAAGATTAACTATTTAAAACTAAATATTGTACTCTACGACCTCATTAGGCTAAACCATTGCACCTAGCTTCCCACTTTGTGGAAAATTTGAACATCTAAAGCATATTACGGGTCTAAACTGATCTATTACGGCTATTTTCATCCACCTGGGTCGAAAGTTGTTGAATTTAACAGCAGAAATTGATTCCATACAAAGATTTACTATTTAAAACTAAATATTGTACTCTACGACCTCATTAGGCTAAACCATTGCACCTAGCTTCCCAATTTGTGGAAAATTTGAATATCTAAAGCATATTACGGGTCTAAACTGATCCATTACGGCTATTTTCATCCACCTGGGTCGAAAGTTGTCGAAGTTAACAGCAGAGATTGACTCCATACAAAGATTTACCATTTTAAACTAAATATTGTACTCTACGACCTCATTGGGCTAAACCATTGCACCTAGCTTCCCAATTTATGAAAAATTTGAATATCTAAAGCATATTACGGGTCTAAACTGATCTATTACGGCTATTTTCATCCACCTGGGTCGAAAGTTGTCGAATTTAACAGCAGAAATTGATTCCATACAAAGATTTACTATTTAAAACTAAATATTGTACTCTACGACCTCATTAAGCTAAACCATTGCACCTAGCTTCCCACTTTGTGGAAAATTTGAATATCTAAAGCATATTACGGGTCTAAACTGATCTATTACGGCTATTTTCATCCACCTGGGTCGAAAGTTGTCGAATTTAACAGCAGAAATTGATTCCATACAAAGATTTACTATTTAAAACTAAATATTGTACTCTACGACCTCATTAAGCTAAACCATTGCACCTAGCTTCCCACTTTGTGGAAAATTTGAATATCTAAAGCATATTACGGGTCTAAACTGATCCATTACGGCTATTTTCATCCACCTGGGTCGAAAGTTGTCGAAGTTAACAGCAGAAATTGATTCCATACAAAGATTTACTATTTAAAACTAAATATTGTACTCTACGACCTCATTAGGCTAAACCATTGCACCTAGCTTCCCAATTTGTGGAAAATTTGAATATCTAAAGCATATTACGGGTCTAAACTGATCCATTACGGCTATTTTCATCCACCTGGGTCGAAAGTTGTCGAATTTAACAGCAGAAATTGATTCCATACAAAGATTAACTATTTAAAACTAAATATTGTACTCTACGACCTCATTAAGCTAAACCATTGCACCTAGCTTCCCACTTTGTGGAAAATTTGAATATCTAAAGCATATTACGGGTCTAAACTGATCTATTACGGCTATTTTCATCCACCTGGGTCGAAAGGTGTCGAATTTAACAGCAGAAATTGATTCCATACAAAGATTAACTATTTAAAACTAAATATTG
Organism: Lordiphosa clarofinis; assembly: GCA_018904275.1. NCBI lineage: Eukaryota > Metazoa > Arthropoda > Insecta > Diptera > Drosophilidae > Lordiphosa > Lordiphosa clarofinis. The sequence continues at coordinate 7,936 of JAEIGQ010000361.1, forward strand.
TACTCTACGACCTCATTAAGCTAAACTATGCACCTAGCTTCCCACTTTGTGGAAAATTTGAATATCTAAAGCATATTACGGGTCTTAACTGATCTATTACGGCTATTTTCATCCACCTGGGTCGAAAGTTGTCGAATTTAACAGCAGAAATTGATTCCATACAAAGATTAACTATTTAAAACTAAATATTGTACTCTACGACCTCATTAAGCTAAACCATTGCACCTAGCTTCCCACTTTGTGGAAAATTTTAATATCTAAAGCATATTACAGGTCTAAACTGATCTATTACGGCTATTTTCATCCACCTGGGTCGAAAGTTGTCGAATTTAACAGCAGAAATTGATTCCATACAAAGATTAACTATTTAAAACTAAATATTGTACTCTACGACCTCATTAAGCTAAACCATTGCACCTAGCTTCCCAATTTGTGGAAAATTTGAATATCAAAAGCATATTACGGGTCTAAACTGATCCATTACGGCTATTTTCATCCACCTGGGTCGAAAGTTGTCGAAGTTAACAGCAGAAATTTATTCCATACAAAGATTTACTATTTAAAACTAAATATTGTACTCTACGACCTCATTAGGCTAAACCATTGCACCTAGCTTCCCAATTTGTGGAAAATTTGAATATCTAAAGCATATTACGGGTCTAAACTGATCCATTACGGCTATTTTCATCCACCTGGGTCGAAAGTTGTCGAATTTAACAGCAGAAATTGATTCCATACAAAGATTAACTATTTAAAACTAAATATTGTACTCTACGACCTCATTAGGCTAAACCATTGCACCTAGCTTCCCAATTTGTGGAAAATTTGAATATCTAAAGCATATTACGGGTCTAAACTGATCCATTACGGCTATTTTCATCCACCTGGGTCGAAAGTTGTCGAATTTAACAGCAGAAATTGATTCCATACAAAGATTAACTATTTAAAACTAAATATTGTACTCTACGACCTCATTAGGCTAAACCATTGCACCTAGCTTCCCACTTTGTGGAAAATTTGAATATCTAAAGCATATTACGGGTCTAAACTGATCCATTACGTCTATTTTCATCCACCTGGGCCGAAAGCTGTCGAATTTAACAGCAGAAATTGATTCCATACAAAGATTAACTATTTAAAACTATATATTGTACTCTACGACCTCATTAAGCTAAACCATTGCACCTAGCTTCCCACTTTGTGGAAAATTTGAATATCTAAAGCATATTACGGGTCTAAACTGATCTATTACGGCTATTTTCATCCACCTGGGTCGAAAGTTGTCGAATTTAACAGCAGAAACTGATTCCATACAAAGATTAACTATTTAAAACTAAATATTGAACTCTTCGACCTCATTAAGCTAAACCATTGCACCTAGCTTCCCACTTTGTGGAAAATTTGAATATCTAAAGCATATTACGGGTCTTAACTGATCTATTACGGCTATTTTCATCCACCTGGGTCGAAAGTTGTCGAAGTTAACAGCAGAGATTGACTCCATACAAAGATTTACCATTTTAAACTAAATATTGTACTCAACAACCTCATTGGGCTAAACCATTGCACCTAGCTTCCCAATTTATGGAAAATTTGAATATCTAAAGCATATTACGGGTCTAAACTGATCCATTACGTCTATTTTCATCCACCTGGGTCGAAAGTTGTCGAAGTTAACAGCAGAAATTGATTCCATACAAAGATTTACTATTTAAAACTAAATATTGTACTCTACGACCTCATTAGGCTAAACCATTGCACCTAGCTTCCCAATTTGTGGAAAATTTGAATATCTAAAGCTTATTACGGGTCTAAACTGATCTATTACGGCTATTTTCATCCACCTGGGTCACAAGTTGTCGAATTTAACAGCAGAAATTGATTCCACACAAAGATTTACTATTTAAAACTAAATATTGTACTCTACGACCTCATTAAGCTAAACCATTGCACCTAGCTTCCCACTTTGTGGAAAATTTGAATATCTAAAGCATATTACGGGTCTAAACTGATCTATTACGGCTATTTTCATCCACCTGGGTCGAAAGTTGTCGAATTTAACAGCAGAAATTGATTCCATACAAAGATTTACTATTTAAAACTAAATATTGTACTCTACGACCTCATTAGGCTAAACCATTGCACCTAGCTTCCCACTTTGGAAAATTTGAATATCTAAAGCATATTACGGGTCTAAACTGATCCATTACGGCTATTTTCATCCACCTGGGTCGAAAGTTGTCGAAGTTAACAGCAGAAATTGATTCCATACAAAGATTTACTATTTAAAACTAAATATTGTACTCTACGACCTCATTAGGCTAAACCATTGCACCTAGCTTCCCACTTTGTGGAAAATTTGAATATCTAAAGCATATTACGGGTCTAAACTGATCCATTACGGCTATTTTCATCCACCTGGGTCGAAAGTTGTCGAAGTTAACAGCAGAAATTGATTCCATACAAAGATTTACTATTTAAAACTAAATATTGTACTCTACGACCTCATTGGGCTAAACCATTGCACCTAGCTTCCCAATTTATGGAAAATTTGAATATCTAAAGCATATTACGGGTCTAAACTGATCCATTACGGCTATTTTCATCCACCTGGGTCGAAAGTTGTCGAAGTTAACAGCAGAAATTGATTCCATACAAAGATTTACTATTTAAAACTAAATATTGTACTCTACGACCTCATTAGGCTAAACCATTGCACCTAGCTTCCCACTTTGTGGAAAATTTGAATATCTAAAGCATATTACGGGTCTAAACTGATCCATTACGTCTATTTTCATCCACCTGGGCCGAAAGCTGTCGAATTTAACAGCAGAAATTGATTCCATACAAAGATTAACTATTTAAAACTATATATTGTACTCTACGACCTCATTAAGCTAAACCATTGCACCTAGCTTCCCACTTTGTGGAAAATTTGAATATCTAAAGCATATTACGGGTCTAAACTGATCTATTACGGCTATTTTCATCCACCTGGGTCGAAAGTTGTCGAATTTAACAGCAGAAATTGATTCCATACAAAGATTAACTATTTAAAACTAAATATTGAACTCTACGACCTCATTAAGCTAAACCATTGCACCTAGCTTCCCACTTTGTGGAAAATTTGAATATCTAAAGCATATTACGGGTCTAAACTGATCTATTACGGCTATTTTCATCCACCTGGGTCGAAAGTTGTCGAAGTTAACAGCAGAGATTGACTCCATACAAAGATTTACCATTTTAAACTAAATATTGTACTCAACAACCTCATTGGGCTAAACCATTGCACCTAGCTTCCCAATTTATGGAAAATTTGAATATCTAAAGCATATTACGGGTCTAAACTGATCCATTACGTCTATTTTCATCCACCTGGGTCGAAAGTTGTCGAAGTTAACAGCAGAAATTGATTCCATACAAAGATTTACTATTTAAAACTAAATATTGTACTCTACGACCTCATTAGGCTAAACCATTGCACCTAGCTTCCCAATTTGTGGAAAATTTGAATATCTAAAGCATATTACGGGTCTAAACTGATCTATTACGGCTATTTTCATCCACCTGGGTCGAAAGTTGTCGAATTTAACAGCAGAAATTGATTCCACACAAAGATTTACTATTTAAAACTAAATATTGTACTCTACGACCTCATTAAGCTAAACCATTGCACCTAGCTTCCCACTTTGTGGAAAATTTGAATATCTTAAGCATATTACGGGTCTAAACTGATCTATTACGGCTATTTTCATCCACCTGGGTCGAAAGTTGTCGAATTTAACAGCAGAAATTGATTCCATACAAAGATTTACTATTTAAAACTAAATATTGTACTCTACGACCTCATTAGGCTAAACCATTGCACCTAGCTTCCCACTTTGTGGAAAATTTGAATATCTAAAGCATATTACGGGTCTAAACTGATCCATTACGGCTATTTTCATCCACCTGGGTCGAAAGTTGTCGAAGTTAACAGCAGAAATTGATTCCATACAAAGATTTACTATTTAAAACTAAATATTGTACTCTACGACCTCATTAGGCTAAACCATTGCACCTAGCTTCCCACTTTGTGGAAAATTTGAATATCTAAAGCATATTACGGGTCTAAACTGATCCATTACGGCTATTTTCATCCACCTGGGTCGAAAGTTGTCGAAGTTAACAGCAGAAATTGATTCCATACAAAGATTTACTATTTAAAACTAAATATTGTACTCTACGACCTCATTAGGCTAAACCATTGCACCTAGCTTCCCAATTTGTGGAAAATTTGAATATCTAAAGCATATTACGGGTCTAAACTGATCCATTACGGCTATTTTCATCCACCTGGGTCGAAAGTTGTCGAAGTTAACAGCAGAAATTGATTCCATACAAAGATTTACTATTTAAAACTAAATATTGTACTCTACGACCTCATTAGGCTAAACCATTGCACCTAGCTTCCCAATTTGGGGAAAATTTGAATATCTAAAGAATATTACGGGTCTAAACTGATCCATTACGGCTATTTTCATCCACCTGGGTCGAAAGTTGTTGAATTTAACAGCAGAAATTGATTCCATACAAAGATTTACTATTTAAAACTAAATATTGTACTCTACGACCTCATTAGGATAAACCAATGCACCTAGCATCCCAATTTGTGGAAAATTTGAATATCTAAAGCATATTACGGGTCTAAACTGATCCATAACGGCTATTTTCATCCACCTGGGTCGAAAGTTGTCGAATTTAACAGCAGAAATTGATTCCATACAAAGATTAACTATTTAAAACTAAATATTGTACTCTACGACCTCATTAGGCTAAACCATTGCACCTAGCTTCCCACTTTGTGGAAAATTTGAATATCTAAAGCATATTACGGGTCTAAACTGATCTATTACGGCTATTTTCATCCACCTGGGTCGAAAGTTGTCGAATTTAACAGCAGAAATTGATTCCATACAAAGATTAACTATTTAAAACTAAATATTGTACTCTACGACCTCATCAAGCTAAACCATTGCACCTAGCTTCCCACTTTGTGGAAAATTTGAATATCTAAAGCATATTACGGGTCTAAACTGATCTATTACGGCTATTTTCATCCACCTGGGTCGAAAGTTGTCGAATTTAACAGCAGAAATTGATTCCATACAAAGATTAACTATTTAAAACTAAATATTGTACTCTACGACCTCATTAAGCTAAACCATTGCACCTAGCTTCCCACTTTGTGGAAAATTTGAATATCTAAAGAATATTACGGGTCTAAACTGATCTATTACGGCTATTTTCATCCACCTGGGTCGAAAGTTGTCGAATTTAACAGCAGAAATTGATTCCATACAAAGATTAACTATTTAAAACTAAATATTGTACTCTACGACCTCATTAAGCTAAACCATTGCACCTAGCTTCCCACTTTGTGGAAAATTTGAATATCTAAAGCATATTACGGGTCTAAACTGATCTATTACGGCTATTTTCATCCACCTGGGTCGAAAGTTGTCGAAGTTAACAGCAGAACTTGATTCCATACAAAGATTTACTATTTAAAACTAAATATTGTACTCTACGACCTCATTAGGCTAAACCATTGCACCTTGCTTCCCAATTTGTGGAAAATTTGAATATCTAAAGCATATTACGGGTCTAAACTGATCCATTACGGCTATTTTCATCCACCTGGGTCGAAAGTTGTCGAATTTAACAGCAGAAATTGATTCCATACAAAGATTAACTATTTAAAACTAAATATTGTACTCTACGACCTCATTGGGCTAAACTATTGCACCTAGCTTCCCAATTTATGGAAAATTTGAATATCTAAAGCATATTACGGGTCTAAACTGATCCATTACGGCTATTTTCATCCACCTGGGTCGAAAGTTGTCGAATTTAACAGCAGAAATTGATTCCATACAAAGATTAACTATTTAAAACTAAATATTGTACTCTACGACCTCATTAAGCTAAACCATTGCACCTAGCTTCCCACTTTGTGGAAAATTTGAATATCTAAAGCATATTACGGGTCTAAACTGATCTATTACGGCTATTTTCATCCACCTGGGTCGAAAGTTGTCGAATTTAACAGCAGAAATTGATTCCATACAAAGATTAACTATTTAAAACTAAATATTGTACTCTACGACCTCATTAAGCTAAACCATTGCACCTAGCTTCCCAATTTGTGGAAAATTTGAATATCTAAAGCATATTACGGGTCTAAACTGATCTATTACGGCTATTTTCATCCACCTGGGTCGAAAGTTGTCGAATTTAACAGCCGAAATCGATTCCATACAAAGATTAACTATTTAAAACTAAATATTGTACTCTACGACCTCATTAAGCTAAACCATTGCACCTAGCTTCCCACTTTGTGGAAAATTTGAATATCTAAAGCATATTACGGGTCTAAACTGATCCATTACGGCTATTTTCATCCACTTGGGTCGAAAGTTGTCGAAGTTAGCAGCAGAGATTGACTCCATACAAAGATTTACCATTTTAAACTAAATATTGTACTCTACGACCTCATTGGGCTAAACCATTGCACCTAGCTTCCCAATTTATGGAAAATTTGAATATCTAAAGCATATTACGGGTCTAAACTGATCCATTACGGCTATTTTCATCCACCTGGGTCGAAAGTTGTCGAAGTTAACAGCAGAAATTGATTCCATACAAAGATTTACTATTTAAAACTAAATATTGTACTCTACGACCTCATTAGGCTAAACCATTGCACCTAGCTTCCCAATTTGTGGAAAATTTGAATATCTAAAGCATATTACGGGTCTAAACTGATCCATTACGGCTATTTTCATCCACCTGGGTCGAAAGTTGTCGAAGTTAACAGCAGAAATTGATTCCATACAAAGATTTACTATTTAAAACTAAATATTGTACTCTACGACCTCATTAGGCTAAACCATTGCACCTAGCTTCCCAATTTGTAGAAAATTTGAATATCTAAGCATATTACGGGTCTAAACTGATCCATTACGGCTATTTTCATCCACCTGAGTCGAAAGTTGTCGAATTTAACAGCAGAAATTGATTCCATACAAAGATTAACTATTTAAAACTAAATATTGTACTCTACGACCTCATTAAGCTAAACCATTGCACCTAGCTTCCCACTTTGTGGAAAATTTGAATATCTAAAGCATATTACGGGTCTAAACTGATCCATTACGGCTATTTTCATCCACCTGGGTCGAAAGTTGTCGAAGTTAACAGCAGAAATTGATTCCATACAAAGATTTACTATTTAAAACTAAATATTGTACTCTACGACCTCATTAGGCTAAACCATTGCACCTAGCTTCCCAATTTGTAGAAAATTTGAATATCTAAAGCATATTACGGGTCTAAGCTGATCCATTACGGCTATTTTCATCCACCTGAGTCGAAAGTTGTCGAATTTAACAGCAGAAATTGATTCCATACAAAGATTAACTATTTAAAACTAAATATTGTACTCTACGACCTCATTAAGCTAAACCATTGCACCTAGCTTCCCACTTTGTGGAAAATTTGAATATCTAAAGCATATTACGGGTCTAAACTGATCTATTACGGCTATTTTCATACACCTGGGTCGAAAGTTGTCGAATTTAACAGCAGAAATTGATTCCATACAAAGATTAACTATTTAAAACTAAATATTGTACTCTACGACCTCATTAAGCTAAACCATTGCACCTAGCTTCCCACTTTGTGGAAAATTTGAATATCTAAAGCATATTACGGGTCTAAACTGATCTATTACGGCTATTTTCATCCACCTGGGTCGAAAAATGTCGAATTTAACAGCCGAAATCGATTCCATACAAAGATTAACTATTTAAAACTAAATATTGTACTCTACGACCTCATTAAGCTAAACCATTGCACCTAGCTTCCCACTTTGTGGAAAATTTGAATATCTAAAGCATATTACGGGTCTAAACTGATCTATTACGGCTATTTTCATCCACCTGGGTCGAAAGTTGTCGAAGTTAGCAGCAGAGATTGACTCCATACAAAGATTTACCATTTAAAACTAAATATTGTACTCTACGACCTCATTGGGCTAAACCATTGCACCTAGCTTCCCAATTTATGGAAAATTTGAATATCTAAAGCATATTACGGGTCTAAACTGATCCATTACGGCTATTTTCATCCACCTGGGTCGAAAGTTGTCGAAGTTAACAGCAGAAATTGATTCCATACAAAGATTTACTATTTAAAACTAAATATTGTACTCTACGACCTCATTAGGCTAAACCATTGCACCTAGCTTCCCAATTTGTGGAAAATTTGAATATCTAAAGCATATTACGGGTCTAAACTGATCCATTACGGCTATTTTCATCCACCTGGGTCGAAAGTTGTCGAAGTTAACAGCAGAAATTGATTCCATACAAAGATTTACTATTTAAAACTAAATATTGTACTCTACGACCTCATTAGGCTAAACCATTGCACCTAGCTTCCCAATTTGTAGAAAATTTGAATATCTAAGCATATTACGGGTCTAAACTGATCCATTACGGCTATTTTCATCCACCTGAGTCGAAAGTTGTCGAATTTAACAGCAGAAATTGATTCCATACAAAGATTAACTATTTAAAACTAAATATTGTACTCTACGACCTCATTAAGCTAAACCATTGCACCTAGCTTCCCACTTTGTGGAAAATTTGAATATCTAAAGCATATTACGGGTCTAAACTGATCCATTACGGCTATTTTCATCCACCTGGGTCGAAAGTTGTCGAAGTTAACAGCAGAAATTGATTCCATACAAAGATTTACTATTTAAAACTAAATATTGTACTCTACGACCTCATTAGGCTAAACCATTGCACCTAGCTTCCCAATTTGTAGAAAATTTGAATATCTAAAGCATATTACGGGTCTAAACTGATCCATTACGGCTATTTTCATCCACCTGAGTCGAAAGTTGTCGAATTTAACAGCAGAAATTGATTCCATACAAAGATTAACCATTTAAAACTAAATATTGTACTCTACGACCTCATTAAGCTAAACCATTGCACCTAGCTTCCCACTTTGTGGAAAATTTGAATATCTAAAGCATATTACGGGTCTAAACTGATCTATTACGGCTATTTTCATCCACCTGGGTCGAAAGTTGTCGAATTTAACAGCAGAAATTGATTCCATACAAAGATTAACTATTTAAAACTAAATATTGTACTCTACGACCTCATTAAGCTAAACCATTGCACCTAGCTTCCCAATTTGGGGAAAATTTGAATATCTTAAGAATATTACGGGTCTAAACTGATCCATTACGGCTATTTTCATCCACCTGGGTCGAAAGTTGTCGAAGTTAACAGCAGAACTTGATTCCATACAAAGATTTACTATTTAAAACTAAATATTGTACTCTACGACCTCATTAGGCTAAACCATTGCACCTAGCTTCCCAATTTGTGGAAAATTTGAATATCTAAAGCATATTACGGGTCTAAACTGATCCATTACGGCTATTTTCATCCACCTGGGTCGAAAGTTGTCGAAGTTAACAGCAGAAATTGATTCCATACAAAGATTTACTATTTAAAACTAAATATTGTACTCTACGACCTCATTAGGCTAAACCATTGCACCTAGCTTCCCAATTTGTGGAAAATTTGAATATCTAAAGCATATTACGGGTCTAAACTGATCTATTACGGCTATTTTCATCCACCTGGGTCGAAAGTTGTCGAATTTAACAGCAGAAATTGATTCCACACAAAGATTTACTATTTTAAACTAAATATTGTACTCAACAACCTCATTGGGCTAAACCATTGCACCTAGCTTCCCAATTTGTGGAAAATTTGAATATCTAAAGCATATTACGGGTCTAAACTGATCCATTACGGCTATTTTCATCCACCTGGGTCGAAAGTTGTCGAAGTTAACAGCAGAAATTGATTCCATACAAAGATTTACTATTTAAAACTAAATATTGTACTCTACGACCTCATTAGGCTAAACCATTGCACCTAGCTTCCCAATTTGTGGAAAATTTGAATATCTAAAGCATATTACGGGTCTAAACTGATCTATTACGGCTATTTTCATCCACCTGGGTCGAAAGTTGTCGAATTTAACAGCAGAAATTGATTCCACACAAAGATTTACTATTTAAAACTAAATATTGTACTCTACGACCTCATTAGGCTAAACCATTGCACCTAGCTTCCCACTTTGTGGAAAATTTGAATATCTAAAGCATATTACGGGTCTAAACTGATCTATTACGGCTATTTTCATCCACCTGGGTCGAAAGTTGTCGAATTTAACAGCAGAAATTGATTCCATACAAAGATTTACTATTTAAAACTAAATATTGTACTCTACGACCTCATTAGGCTAAACCATTGCACCTAGCTTCCCACTTTGTGGAAAATTTGAATATCTAAAGCATATTACGGGTCTAAACTGATCCATTACGGCTATTTTCATCCACCTGGGTCGAAAGTTGTCGAAGTTAACAGCAGAAATTGATTCCATACAAAGATTTACTATTTAAAACTAAATATTGTACTCTACGACCTCATTAGGCTAAACCATTGCACCTAGCTTCCCACTTTGTGGAAAATTTGAATATCTAAAGCATATTACGGGTCTAAACTGATCCATTACGGCTATTTTCATCCACCTGGGTCGAAAGTTGTCGAAGTTAACAGCAGAAATTGATTCCATACAAAGATTTACTATTTAAAACTAAATATTGTACTCTACGACCTCATTAGGCTAAACCATTGCACCTAGCTTCCCAATTTGGGGAAAATTTGAATATCTAAAGCATATTACGGGTCTAAACTGATCCATTACGGCTATTTTCATCCACCTGGGTCGAAAGTTGTCGAAGTTAACAGCAGAAATTGATTCCATACAAAGATTTACTATTTAAAACTAAATATTGTACTCTACGACCTCATTAGGCTAAACCATTGCACCTAGCTTCCCAATTTGTGGAAAATTTGAATATCTAAAGCATATTACGGGTCTAAACTGATCCATTACGGCTATTTTCATCCACCTGGGTCGAAAGTTGTCGAATTTAACAGCAGAAATTGATTCCATACAAAGATTAACTATTTAAAACTAAATATTGTACTCTACGACCTCATTAGGCTAAACCATTGCACCTAGCTTCCCACTTTGTGGAAAATTTGAATATCTAAAGCATATTACGGGTCTAAACTGATCTATTACGGCTATTTTCATCCACCTGGGTCGAAAGTTGTCGAATTTAACAGCAGAAATTGATTCCATACAAAGATTAACTATTTAAAACTAAATATTGTACTCTACGACCTCATAGGCTAAACCATTGCACCTAGCTTCCCACTTTGTGGAAAATTTGAATATCTAAAGCATATTACGGGTCTAAACTGATCCATTACGGCTATTTTCATCCACCTGGGTCGAAAGTTGTCGAATTTAACAGCAGAAATTGATTCCATACAAAGATTAACTATTTAAAACTAAATATTGTACTCTACGACCTCATTAAGCTAAACCATTGCACCTAGCTTCCCACTTTGTGGAAAATTTGAATATCTAAAGCATATTACGGGTCTAAACTGATCTATTACGGCTATTTTCATCCACCTGGGTCGAAAGTTGTCGAATTTAACAGCAGAAATTGATTCCATACAAAGATTTACTATTTAAAACTAAATATTGTACTCTACGACCTCATTAGGCTAAACCATTGCACCTAGCTTCCCAATTTGTGGAAAATTTGAATATCTAAAGCATATTACGGGTCTAAACTGATCTATTACGGCTATTTTCATCCACCTGGGTCGAAAGTTGTCGAATTTAACAGCAGAAATTGATTCCATACAAAGATTAACTATTTAAAACTAAATATTGTACTCTACGACCTCATTAGGCTAAACCATTGCACCTAGCTTCCCACTTTGTGGAAAATTTGAATATCTAAAGCATATTACGGGTCTAAACTGATCCATTACGGCTATTTTCATCCACCTGGGTCGAAAGTTGTCGAATTAAACAGCAGAAATTGATTCCATACAAAGATTTACTATTTAAAACTAAATATTGTACTCTACGACCTCATTAGGCTAAACCATTGCACCTAGCTTCCCACTTTGTGGAAAATTTGAATATCTAAAGCATATTACGGGTCTAAACTGTCCTTTCATCCATTCACTTTTATTTTACGGCTATTTTCATCCACCTGGGTCGAAAGTTGTCGAATTTAACAGCAGAAATTGATTCCATACAAAGATTTACTATTTAAAACTAAATATTGTACTCTACGACCTCATTAAGCTAAACCATTGCACCTAGCTTCCCACTTTGTGGAAAATTTGAATATCTAAAGCATATTACGGGTCTAAACTGATCTATTACGGCTATTTTCATCCACCTGGGTCGAAAGTTGTCGAATTTAACAGCAGAAATTGATTCCATACAAAGATTTACTATTTAAAACTAAATATTGTACTCTACGACCTCATTAGGCTAAACCATTGCACCTAGCTTCCCACTTTGTGGAAAATTTGAATATCTAAAGCATATTACGGGTCTAAACTGATCCATTACGGCTATTTTCATCCACCTGGGTCGAAAGTTGTCGAATTTAACAGCAGAAATTGATTCCATACAAAGATTTACTATTTAAAACTAAATATTGTACTCTACGACCTCATTAGGCTAAACCATTGCACCTAGCTTCCCACTTTGTGGAAAATTTGAATATCTAAAGCATATTACGGGTCTAAACTGATCCATTACGGCTATTTTCATCCACCTGGGTCGAAAGTTGTCGAAGTTAACAGCAGAAATTGATTCCATACAAAGATTTACTATTTAAAACTAAATATTGTACTCTACGACCTCATTAGGCTAAACCATTGCACCTAGCTTCCCAATTTGGGGAAAATTTGAATATCTAAAGCATATTACGGGTCTAAACTGATCCATTACGGCTATTTTCATCCACCTGGGTCGAAAGTTGTCGAATTTAACAGCAGAAATTGATTCCATACAAAGATTAACTATTTAAAACTAAATATTGTACTCTACGACCTCTTTAGGCTAAACCATTGCACCTAGCTTCCCAATTTGTGGAAAATTTGAATATCTAAAGCATATTACGGGTTTAAACTGATCCATTACGGCAATTTTCATCCACCTGGGTCGAAAGTTGTCGAAGTTAACAGCAGAAATTGATTCCATACAAAGATTTACTATTTAAAACTAAATATTGTACTCTACGACCTCATTAGGCTAAACCATTGCACCTAGCTTCCCACTTTGTGGAAAATTTGAATATCTAAAGCATATTACGGGTCTAAACTGATCTATTACGGCTATTTTCATCCACCTGGGTCGAAAATTGTCGAATTTAACAGCGGAAATTGATTCCACAGAAAGATTTACTATTTAAAACTAAATATTGTACTCTACGACCTCATTAGGCTAAACCATTGCACCTAGCTTCCCAATTTGTGGAAAATTTGAATATCTAAAGCATATTACGGGTCTAAACTGATCTATTACGGCTATTTTCATCCACCTGGGTCGAAAGTTGTCGAATTTAACAGCAGAAATTGATTCCATACAAAGATTTACTATTTAAAACTAAATATGGTACTCTACGATCTCATTAGGCTAAACCATGGCACCTAGCTTCCCAATTTGTGGAAAATTTGAATATCTAAAGCATATTACGGGATTAAACTGATCCATTACGGCTATTTTCATCCACCTGGGTCGAAAGTTGTCGAAGTTAACAGCAGAGATTGACTCCATACAAAGATTTACCATTTTAAACTAAATATTGTACTCTACGACCTCATTGGGCTAAACCATTGCACCTAGCTTCCCAATTTATGGAAAATTTGAATATCTAAAGCATATTACGGGTCTAAACTGATCCATTACGGCTATTTTCATCCACCTGGGTCGAAAGTTGTCGAATTTAACAGCAGAAATTGATTCCATACAAAGATTTACTATTTAAAACTAAATATTGTACTCTACGACCTCATTAGGCTAAACCATTGCACCTAGCTTCCCAATTTGTGGAAAATTTGAATATCTAAAGCATATTACGGGTCTAAACTGATCCATTACGGCTATTTTCATCCACCTGGGTCGAAAGTTGTCGAAGTTAACAGCAGAAATTGATTCCATACAAAGATTTACTATTTAAAACTAAATATTGTACTCTACGACCTCATTAGGCTAAACCATTGCACCTAGCTTCCCACTTTGTGGAAAATTTGAATATCTAAAGCATATTACGGGTCTAAACTGATCTATTACGGCTATTTTCATCCACCTGGGTCGAAAGTTGTCGAATTTAACAGCAGAAATTGATTCCATACAAAGATTTACTATTTAAAACTAAATATTGTACTCTACGATCTCATTAGGCTAAACCATTGCACCTAGCTTCCCAATTTGTGGAAAATTTGAATATCTAAAGCATATTACGGGCCTAAACTGATCCATTACGGCTATTTTCATCCACCTGGGTCGAAAGTTGTCGAAGTTAACAGCAGAGATGGACTCCATACAAAGATTTACCATATTAAACTAAATATTGTACTCTACGACCTCATTAGGCTAAACCATTGCACCTAGCTTCCCACTTTGTGGAAAATTTGAATATCTAAAGCATATTACGGGCCTAAACTGATCCATTACGGCTATTTTCATCCACCTGGGTCGAAAGTTGTCGAAGTTAACAGCAGAGATTGACTCCATACAAAGATTTACTATTTTAAACTAAATATTGTACTCTACGACCTCATTAGGCTAAACCATTGCACCTAGCTTCCCAATTTGTGGAAAATTTGAATATCTAAAGCATATTACGGGTCTAAACTGATCTATTACGGCTATTTTCATCCACCTGGGTCGAAAGTTGTCGAATTTAACAGCAGAAATTGATTCCATACAAAGATTTACTATTTAAAACTAAATATTGTACTCTACGACCTCATTAGGCTAAACCATTGCACCTAGCTTCCCAATTTGTGGAAAATTTGAATATCTAAAGCATATTACGGGCCTAAACTGATCCATTACGGCTATTTTCATCCACCTGGGTCGAAAGTTGTCGAAGTTAACAGCAGAAATTGACTCCATACAAAGATTTACTATTTAAAACTAAATATTGTACTCTACGACCTCATTAGGCTAAACCATTGCACCTAGCTTCCCAATTTGTGGAAAATTTGAATATCTAAAGCATATTACGGGTCTAAACTGATCCATTACGTCTATTTTCATCCACCTGGGTCGAAAGTTGTCGAAGTTAACAGCAGAAATTGATTCCATACAAAGATTTACTATTTAAAACTAAATATTGTACTCTACGACCTCATTAGGCTAAACCATTGCACCTAGCTTCCCAATTTGTGGAAAATTTGAATATCTAAAGCATATTACGGGTCTAAACTGATCCATTACGGCTATTTTCATCCACCTGGGTCGAAAGTTGTCGAATTTAACAGCAGAAATTGATTCCATACAAAGATTAACTATTTAAAACTAAATATTGTACTCTACGACCTCATTAGGCTAAACCATTGCACCTAGCTTCCCACTTTGTGGAAAATTTGAATATCTAAAGCATATTACGGGTCTAAACTGATCTATTACGGCTATTTTCATCAACCTGGGTCGAAAGTTGTCGAAGTTAACAGCAGAAATTGATTCCATACAAAGATTTACTATTTAAAACTAAATATTGTACTCTACGACCTCATTAGGCTAAACCATTGCACCTAGCTTCCCACTTTGTGGAAAATTTGAATATCTAAAGCATATTACGGGTCTAAACTGATCTATTACGGCTATTTTCATCCACCTGGGTCGAAAGTTGTCGAATTTAACAGCAGAAATTGATTCCATACAAAGATTTACTATTTAAAACTAAATATTGTACTCTACGACCTCATTAGGCTAAACCATTGCACCTAGCTTCCCACTTTGTGGAAAATTTGAATATCTAAAGCATATTACGGGTCTAAACTGATCCATTACGGCTATTTTCATCAACCTGGGTCGAAAGTTGTCGAAGTTAACAGCAGAAATTGATTCCATACAAAGATTTACTATTTAAAACTAAATATTGTACTCTACGACCTCATTAGGCTAAACCATTGCACCTAGCTTCCCACTTTGTGGAAAATTTGAATATCTAAAGCATATTACGGGTCTAAACTGATCCATTACGGCTATTTTCATCCACCTGGGTCGAAAGTTGTCGAAGTTAACAGCAGAAATTGATTCCATACAAAGATTTACTATTTAAAACTAAATATTGTACTCTACGACCTCATTAGGCTAAACCATTGCACCTAGCTTCCCAATTTGTGGAAAATTTGAATATCTAAAGCATACTACGGGTCTAAACTGATCCATTACGGCTATTTTCATCCACCTGGGTCGAAAGTTGTCGAATTTAACAGCAGAAATTGATTCCATACAAAGATTTACTATTTAAAACTAAATATTGTACTCTACGACCTCATTAGGCTAAACCATTGCACCTAGCTTCCCACTTTGTGGAAAATTTGAATATCTAAAGCATATTACGGGTCTAAACTGATCCATTACGGCTATTTTCATCCACCTGGGTCGAAAGTTGTCGAAGTTAACAGCAGAAATTGATTCCATACAAAGATTTACTATTTAAAACTAAATATTGTACTCTACGACCTCATTAGGCTAAACCATTGCACCTAGCTTCCCACTTTGTGGAAAATTTGAATATCTAAAGCATATTACGGGTCTAAACTGATCCATTACGGCTATTTTCATCCACCTGGGTCGAAAGTTGTCGAATTTAACAGCAGAAATTGATTCCATACAAAGATTTACTATTTAAAACTAAATATTGTACTCTACGACCTCATTAGGCTAAACCATTGCACCTAGCTTCCACTTTGTGGAAAATTTGAATATCTAAAGCATATTACGGGTCTAAACTGATCCATTACGGCTATTTTCATCCACCTGGGTCGAAAGTTGTCGAAGTTAACAGCAGAAATTGATTCCATACAAAGATTTACTATTTAAAACTAAATATTGTACTCTACGACCTCATTAGGCTAAACCATTGCACCTAGCTTCCCAATTTGTGGAAAATTTGAATATCTAAAGCATACTACGGGTCTAAACTGATCCATTACGGCTATTTTCATCCACCTGGGTCGAAAGTTGTCGAATTTAACAGCAGAAATTGATTCCATACAAAGATTAACTATTTAAAACTAAATATTGTACTCTACGACCTCATTAGGCTAAACCAATGCACCTAGCTTCCCACTTTGTGGAAAATTTGAATATCTAAAGCATATTACGGGTCTAAACTGATCTATTACGGCTATTTTCATCCACCTGGGTCGAAAGTTGTCGAATTTAACAGCAGAAATTGACTCCATACAAAGATTTACTATTTAAAACTAAATATTGTACTCTACGACCTCATTAGGCTAAACCATTGCACCTAGCTTCCCAATTTGTGGAAAATTTGAATATCTAAAGCATATTACGGGTCTAAACTGATCCATTACGGCTATTTTCATCCACCTGGGTCGAAAGTTGTCGAAGTTAACAGCAGAAATTGATTCCATACAAAGATTTACTATTTAAAACTAAATATTGTGCTCTACGACCTCATTAGGCTAAACCATTGCACCTAGCTTCCCAATTTGTGGAAAATTTGAATATCTAAAGCATATTACGGGTCTAAACTGATCCATTACGGCTATTTTCATCCACCTGGGTCGAAAGTTGTCGAATTTAACAGCAGAAATTAATTCCATACAAAGATTTACTATTTAAAACTAAATATTGTACTCTACGACCTCATTAGGCTAAACCATTGCACCTAGCTTCCCACTTTGTGGAAAATTTGAATATCTAAAGCATATTACGGGTCTAAACTGATCCATTACGGCTATTTTCATCCACCTGGGTCGAAAGTTGTCGAATTTAACAGCAGAAATTGATTCCATACAAAGATTTACTATTTAAAACTAAATATTGTACTCTACGACCTCATTAGGCTAAACCATTGCACCTAGCTTCCCACTTTGTGGAAAATTTGAATATCTAAAGCATATTACGGGTCTAAACTGATCTATTACGGCTATTTTCATCCACCTGGGTCGAAAGTTGTCGAATTTAACAGCAGAAATTGATTCCATACAAAGATTTACTATTTAAAACTAAATATTGTACTCTACGACCTCATTAGGCTAAACCATTGCACCTAGCTTCCCACTTTGTGGAAAATTTGAATATCTAAAGCATATTACGGGTCTAAACTGATCTATTACGGCTATTTTCATCCACCTGGGTCGAAAGTTGTCGAATTTAACAGCAGAAATTGATTCCATACAAAGATTTACTATTTAAAACTAAATATTGTACTCTACGATCTCATTAGGCTAAACCATTGCACCTAGCTTCCCAATTTGTGGAAAATTTGAATATCTAAAGCATATTACGGGCTTAAACTGATCCATTACGGCTATTTTCATCCACCTGGGTCGAAAGTTGTCGAAGTTAACAGCAGAGATTGACTCCATACAAAGATTTACCATTTTAAACTAAATATTGTACTCTACGACCTCATTGGGCTAAACCATTGCACCTAGCTTCCCAATTTATGGAAAATTTGAATATCTAAAGCATATTACGGGTCTAAACTGATCCATTACGTCTATTTTCATCCACCTGGGTCGAAAGTTGTCGAAGTTAACAGCAGAAATTGATTCCATACAAAGATTTACTATTTAAAACTAAATATTGTACTCTACGACCTCATTAGGCTAAACCATTGCACCTAGCTTCCAAATTTGTGGAAAATTTTAATATCTAAAGCATATTACGGGTCTAAACTGATCCATTACGGCTATTTTCATCCACCTGGGTCGAAAGTTGTCGAATTTAACAGCAGAAATTGATTCCATACAAAGATTAACTATTTAAAACTAAATATTGTACTCTACGACCTCATTAGGCTAAACCATTGCACCTAGCTTCCCACTTTGTGGAAAATTTGAATATCTAAAGCATATTACGGGTCTAAACTGATCTATTACGGCTATTTTCATCAACCTGGGTCGAAAGTTGTCGAAGTTAACAGCAGAAATTGATTCCATACAAAGATTTACTATTTAAAACTAAATATTGTACTCTACGACCTCATTAGGCTAAACCATTGCACCTAGCTTCCCACTTTGTGGAAAATTTGAATATCTAAAGCATATTACGGGTCTAAACTGATCCATTACGGCTATTTTCATCCACCTGGGTCGAAAGTTGTCGAAGTTAACAGCAGAAATTGATTCCATACAAAGATTTACTATTTAAAACTAAATATTGTACTCTACGACCTCATTAGGCTAAACCATTGCACCTAGCTTCCCAATTTGTGGAAAATTTGAATATCTAAAGCATACTACGGGTCTAAACTGATCCATTACGGCTATTTTCATCCACCTGGGTCGAAAGTTGTCGAATTTAACAGCAGAAATTGATTCCATACAAAGATTTACTATTTAAAACTAAATATTGTACTCTACGACCTCATTAGGCTAAACCATTGCACCTAGCTTCCCACTTTGTGGAAAATTTGAATATCTAAAGCATATTACGGGTCTAAACTGATCCATTACGGCTATTTTCATCCACCTGGGTCGAAAGTTGTCGAAGTTAACAGCAGAAATTGATTCCATACAAAGATTTACTATTTAAAACTAAATATTGTACTCTACGACCTCATTAGGCTAAACCATTGCACCTAGCTTCCCACTTTGTGGAAAATTTGAATATCTAAAGCATATTACGGGTCTAAACTGATCTATTACGGCTATTTTCATCCACCTGGGTCGAAAGTTGTCGAATTTAACAGCAGAAATTGATTCCATACAAAGATTTACTATTTAAAACTAAATATTGTACTCTACGACCTCATTAGGCTAAACCATTGCACCTAGCTTCCCACTTTGTGGAAAATTTGAATATCTAAAGCATATTACGGGTCTAAACTGATCCATTACGGCTATTTTCATCCACCTGGGTCGAAAGTTGTCGAAGTTAACAGCAGAAATTGATTCCATACAAAGATTTACTATTTAAAACTAAATATTGTACTCTACGACCTCATTAGGCTAAACCATTGCACCTAGCTTCCCAATTTGTGGAAAATTTGAATATCTAAAGCATACTACGGGTCTAAACTGATCCATTACGGCTATTTTCATCCACCTGGGTCGAAAGTTGTCGAATTTAACAGCAGAAATTGATTCCATACAAAGATTAACTATTTAAAACTAAATATTGTACTCTACGACCTCATTAAGCTAAACCAATGCACCTAGCTTCCCACTTTGTGGAAAATTTGAATATCTAAAGCATATTACGGGTCTAAACTGATCCATTACGGCTATTTTCATCCACCTGGGTCGAAAGTTGTCGAATTTAACAGCAGAAATTAATTCCATACAAAGATTAACTATTTAAAACTAAATATTGTACTCTACGACCTCATTAGGCTAAACCATTGCACCTAGCTTCCCAATTTGTGGAAAATTTGAATATCTAAAGCATATTACGGGTCTAAACTGATCCATTACGGCTATTTTCATCCACCTGGGTCGAAAGTTGTCGAAGTTAACAGCAGAAATTGATTCCATACAAAGATTTACTATTTAAAACTAAATATTGTACTCTACGACCTCATTAGGCTAAACCATTGCACCTAGCTTCCCACTTTGTGGAAAATTTGAATATCTAAAGCATATTACGGGTCTAAACTGATCTATTACGGCTATTTTCATCCACCTGGGTCGAAAGTTGTCGAATTTAACAGCAGAAATTGATTCCATACAAAGATTTACTATTTAAAACTAAATATTGTACTCTACGACCTCATTAGGCTAAACCATTGCACCTAGCTTCCCACTTTGTGGAAAATTTGAATATCTAAAGCATATTACGGGTCTAAACTGATCTATTACGGCTATTTTCATCCACCTGGGTCGAAAGTTGTCGAATTTAACAGCAGAAATTGATTCCATACAAAGATTTACTATTTAAAACTAAATATTGTACTCTACGACCTCATTAGGCTAAACCATTGCACCTATCTTCCCAATTTGTGGAAAATTTGAATATCTAAAGCATATTACGGGTCTAAACTGATCCATTACGGCTATTTTCATCCACCTGGGTCGAAAGTTGTCGAAGTTAACAGCAGAGATTGACTCCATACAAAGATTTACCATTTTAAACTAAATATTGTACTCTACGACCTCATTGGGCTAAACCATTGCACCTAGCTTCCCAATTTATGGAAAATTTGAATATCTAAAGCACATTACGGGTCTAAACTGATCCATTACGTCTATTTTCATCCACCTGGGTCGAAAGTTGTCGAAGTTAACAGCAGAAATTGATTCCATACAAAGATTTACTATTTAAAACTAAATATTGTACTCTACGACCTCATTAGGCTAAACCATTGCACCTAGCTTCCAAATTTGTTGAAAATTTTAATATCTAAAGCATATTACGGGTCTAAACTGATCCATTACGGCTATTTTCATCCACCTGGGTCGAAAGTTGTCGAATTTAACAGCAGAAATTGATTACATACAAAGATTAACTATTTAAAACTAAATATTGTACTCTACGACCTCATTAGGCTAAACCATTGCACCTAGCTTCCCACTTTGTGGAAAATTTGAATATCTAAAGCATATTACGGGTCTAAACTGATCTATTACGGCTATTTTCATCAACCTGGGTCGAAAGTTGTCGAAGTTAACAGCAGAAATTGATTCCATACAAAGATTTACTATTTAAAACTAAATATTGTACTCTACGACCTCATTAGGCTAAACCATTGCACCTAGCTTCCCACTTTGTGGAAAATTTGAATATCTAAAGCATATTACGGGTCTAAACTGATCTATTACGGCTATTTTCATCCACCTGGGTCGAAAGTTGTCGAATTTAACAGCAGAAATTGATTCCATACAAAGATTTACTATTTAAAACTAAATATTGTACTCTACGACCTCATTAGGCTAAACCATTGCACCTAGCTTCCCACTTTGTGGAAAATTTGAATATCTAAAGCATATTACGGGTCTAAACTGATCCATTACGGCTATTTTCATCCACCTGGGTCGAAAGTTGTCGAAGTTAACAGCAGAAATTGATTCCATACAAAGATTTACTATTTAAAACTAAATATTGTACTCTACGACCTCATTAGGCTAAACCATTGCACCTAGCTTCCCAATTTGTGGAAAATTTGAATATCTAAAGCATACTACGGGTCTAAACTGATCCATTACGGCTATTTTCATCCACCTGGGTCGAAAGTTGTCGAATTTAACAGCAGAAATTGATTCCATACAAAGATTTACTAGTTAAAACTAAATATTGTACTCTACGACCTCATTAGGCTAAACCATTGCACCTAGCTTCCCACTTTGTGGAAAATTTGAATATCTAAAGCATATTACGGGTCTAAACTGATCCATTACGGCTATTTTCATCCACCTGGGTCGAAAGTTGTCGAAGTTAACAGCAGAAATTGATTCCATACAAAGATTTACTATTTAAAACTAAATATTGTACTCTACGACCTCATTAGGCTAAACCATTGCACCTAGCTTCCCACTTTGTGGAAAATTTGAATATCTAAAGCATATTACGGGTCTAAACTGATCTATTACGGCTATTTTCATCCACCTGGGTCGAAAGTTGTCGAATTTAACAGCAGAAATTGATTCCATACAAAGATTTACTATTTAAAACTAAATATTGTACTCTACGACCTCATTGGGCTAAACCATTGCACCTAGCTTCCCACTTTGTGGAAAATTTGAATATCTAAAGCATATTACGGGTCTAAACTGATCCATTACGGCTATTTTCATCCACCTGGGTCGAAAGTTGTCGAAGTTAACAGCAGAAATTGATTCCATACAAAGATTTACTATTTAAAACTAAATATTGTACTCTACGACCTCATTAGGCTAAACCATTGCACCTAGCTTCCCAATTTGTGGAAAATTTGAATATCTAAAGCATACTACGGGTCTAAACTGATCCATTACGGCTATTTTCATCCACCTGGGTCGAAAGTTGTCGAATTTAACAGCAGAAATTGATTCCATACAAAGATTAACTATTTAAAACTAAATATTGTACTCTACGACCTCATTAAGCTAAACCAATGCACCTAGCTTCCCACTTTGTGGAAAATTTGAATATCTAAAGCATATTACGGGTCTAAACTGATCTATTACGGCTATTTTCATCCACCTGGGTCGAAAGTTGTCGAATTTAACAGCAGAAATTGATTCCATACAAAGATTTACTATTTAAAACTAAATATTGTACTCTACGACCTCATTAGGCAAACCATTGCACCTAGCTTCCCAATTTGTGGAAAATTTGAATATCTAAAGCATATTACGGGTCTAAACTGATCCATTACGGCTATTTTCATCCACCTGGGTCGAAAGTTGTCGAAGTTAACAGCAGAAATTGATTCCATACAAAGATTTACTATTTAAAACTAAATATTGTACTCTACGACCTCATTAAGCTAAACCATTGCACCTAGCTTCCCACTTTAAGGAAAATTTGAATATCTAAAGCATATTACGGGTCTAAACTGATCTATTACGGCTATTTTCATCCACCTGGGTCGAAAGTGGTCGAATTTAACAGCAGAAATTGATTCCATAAAGATTTACTATTTAAAACTAAATATTGTACTCTACGACCTCATTAGGCTAAACCATTGCACCTAGCTTCCCAATTTGTGGAAAATTTGAATATCTTAAGCATATTACGGGTTTAAACTGATCCATTACGGCTATTTTCATCCACCTGGGTCGAAAGTTGTCGAATTTAACAGCAGAAATTGATTCCATACAAAGATTTACTATTTAAAACTAAATATTGTACTCTACGACCTCATTAGGCTAAACCATTGCACCTAGCTTCCCAATTTGTGGAAAATTTGAATATGTAAAGCATATTACGGGTCTAAACTGATCTATTACGGCTATTTTCATCCACCTGAGTCGAAAGTTGTTGAATTTAACAGCAGAAATTGATTCCATACAAAGATTTACTATTTAAAACTAACTATTGTACTCTACGACCTCATTAGGATAAACCATTGCACCTAGCATCCCAATTTGTGGAAAATTTGAATATCTAAAGCATATTACGGGTCTAAACTGATCCATTACGGCTATTTTCATCCACCTGGGTCGAAAGTTGTCGAATTTAACAGCAGAAATTGATTCCATACAAAGATTAACTATTTAAAACTAAATATTGTACTCTACGACCTCATTAGGCTAAACCATTGCACCTAGCTTCCCACTTTGTGGAAAATTTGAATATCTAAAGCATATTACGGGTCTAAACTGATCTATTACGGCTATTTTCATCCACCTGGGTCGAAAGTTGTCGAAGTTAACAGCAGAAATTGATTCCATACAAAGATTTACTATTTAAAACTAAATATTGTACTCTACGACCTCATTAGGCTAAACCATTGCACCTAGCTTCCCAATTTGTGGAAAATTTGAATATCTAAAGCATATTACGGGTCTAAACTGATCTATTACGGCTATTTTCATCCACCTGGGTCGAAAGTTGTCGAAGTTAACAGCAGAAATTGATTCCATACAAAGATTTACTATTTAAAACTAAATATTGTACTCTACGACCTCATTAGGCTAAACCATTGCACCTAGCTTCCCAATTTGTGGAAAATTTGAATATCTAAAGCATATTACGGGTCTAAACTGATCCATTACGGCTATTTTCATCCACCTGGGTCGAAAGTTGTCGAATTTAACAGCAGAAATTGATTCCATACAAAGATTAACTATTTAAAACTAAATATTGTACTCTACGACCTCATTAAGCTAAACCATTGCACCTAGCTTCCCACTTTGTGGAAAATTTGAATATCTAAAGCATATTACGGGTCTAAACTGATCTATTACGGCTATTTTCATCCACCTGGGTCGAAAGTTGTCGAATTTAACAGCAGAAATTGATTCCATACAAAGATTAACTATTTAAAACTAAATATTGTACTCTACGACCTCATTAAGGTAAACCATTGCACCTAGCTTCCCACTTTGTGGAAAATTTGAATATCTAAAGCATATTACGGGTCTAAACTGATCCATTACGGCTATTTTCATCCACCTGGGTCGAAAGTTGTCGAATTTAACAGCAGAAATTGATTCCATACAAAGATTAACTATTTAAAACTAAATTTTGTACTCTACGACTTCATTAAGCTAAACCATTGCACCTAGCTTCCCAATTTGTGGAAAATTTGAATATCTAAAGCATATTACGGGTCTAAACTGATCTATTACGGCTATTTTCATCCACCTGGGTCGAAAGTTGTCGAAGTTAACAGCAGAAATTGATTCCATACAAAGATTAACTATTTAAAACTAAATATTGTACTCTACGACCTCATTAAGCTAAACCATTGCACCTAGCTTCCCACTTTGTGGAAAATTTGAATATCTAAAGCATATTACGGGTCTAAACTGATCTATTACGGCTATTTTCATCCACCTGGGTCGAAAGTTGTCGAATTTAACAGCAGAAATTGATTCCATACAAAGATTAACTATTTAAAACTAAATATTGTACTCTACGACCTCATTAAGGTAAACCATTGCACCTAGCTTCCCACTTTGTGGAAAATTTGAATATCTAAAGCAAACTACGGGTCTAAACTATTCCATTACGGCTATTTTCATCCACCTGGGTCGAAAGTTGTCGAATTTAACAGCAGAAATTGATTCCATACAAAGATTAACTATTTAAAACTAAATTTTGTACTCTACGACTTCATTAAGCTAAACCATTGCACCTAGCTTCCCACTTTGTGGAAAATTTGAATATCTAAAGCATATTACGGGTCTAAACTGATCTATTACGGCTATTTTCATCCACCTGGGTCGAAAGTTGTCGAAGTTAACAGCAGAAATTGATTCCATACAAAGATTAACTATTTAAAACTAAATTTTGTACTCTACGACTTCATTAAGCTAAACCATTGCACCTAGCTTCCCACTTTGTGGAAAATTTGATTATCTAAAGCATATTACGGGTCTAAACTGATCTATTACGGCTATTTTCATCCACCTGGGTCGAAAGTTGTTGAATTTAACAGCAGAAATTGATTCCATACAAAGATTTACTATTTAAAACTAAATATTGTACTCTACGACCTCATTAGGATAAACCATTGCACCTAGCATCCCAATTTGTGGAAAATTTGAATATCTAAAGCATATTACGGGTCTAAACTGATCCATTACGGCTATTTTCATCCACCTGGGTCGAAAGTTGTCGAATTTAACAGCAGAAATTGATTCCATACAAAGATTAACTATTTAAAACTAAATATTGTACTCTACGACCTCATTAAGCTAAACCATTGCACCTAGCTTCCCACTTTGTGGAAAATTTGAATATCTAAAGCATATTACGGGTCTAAACTGATCTATTACGGCTATTTTCATCCACCTGGGTCGAAAGTTGTCGAAGTTAACAGCAGAAATTGATTCCATACAAAGATTTACTATTTAAAACTAAATATTGTACTCTACGACCTCATTAGGCTAAACCATTGCACCTAGCTTCCCAATTTGTGGAAAATTTGAATATCTAAAGCATATTACGGGTCTAAACTGATCTATTACGGCTATTTTCATCCACCTGGGTCGAAAGTTGTCGAAGTTAACAGCAGAAATTGATTCCATACAAAGATTTACTATTTAAAACTAAATATTGTACTCTACGACCTCATTAGGCTAAACCATTGCACCTAGCTTCCCACTTTGTGGAAAATTTGAATATCTAAAGCATATTACGGGTCTAAACTGATCCATTACGGCTATTTTCATCCACCTGGGTCGAAAGTTGTCGAATTTAACAGCAGAAATTGATTCCATACAAAGATTAACTATTTAAAACTAAATATTGTACTCTACGACCTCATTAAGCTAAACCATTGCACCTAGCTTCCCACTTTGTGGAAAATTTGAATATCTAAAGCATATTACGGGTCTAAACTGATCTATTACGGCTATTTTCATCCACCTGGGTCGAAAGTTGTCGAATTTAACAGCAGAAATTGATTCCATACAAAGATTAACTATTTAAAACTAAATATTGTACTCTACGACCTCATTAAGGTAAACCATTGCACCTAGCTTCCCACTTTGTGGAAAATTTGAATATCTAAAGCAAACTACGGGTCTAAACTAATCCATTACGGCTATTTTCATCCACCTGGGTCGAAAGTTGTCGAATTTAACAGCAGAAATTGATTCCATACAAAGATTAACTATTTAAAACTAAATTTTGTACTCTACGACTTCATTAAGCTAAACCATTGCACCTAGCTTCCCACTTTGTGGAAAATTTGAATATCTAAAGCATATTACGGGTCTAAACTGATCCATTACGGCTATTTTCATCCACCTGGGTCGAAAGTTGTCGAATTTAACAGCAGAAATTGATTCCATACAAAGATTTACTATTTAAAACTAAATATTGTACTCTACGACCTCATTAGGCTAAACCATTGCACCTAGCTTCCCAATTTGTGGAAAATTTGAATATCTAAAGCATATTACGGGTTTAAACTGATCCATTGCGGCTATTTTCATCCACCTGGGTCGAAAGTTGTCGAAGTTAACAGCAGAAATTGATTCCATACAAAGATTTACTATTTAAAACTAAATATTGTACTCTACGACCTCATTAAGCTAAACCATTGCACCTAGTTTCCCACTTTGTGGAAAATTTGAATATCTAAAGCATATTACGGGTCTAAACTGATCTATTACGGCTATTTTCATCCACCTGGGTCGAAAGTTGTCGAATTTATTTAAATATTGTACTCTACGACCTCATTTGGCTAAACCATTGCACCTAGCTTCCCACTTTGTGGAAAATTTGAATATCTAAAGCATATTACGGGTCTAAACTGATCCATTACGGCTATTTTCATCCACCTGGGTCGAAAGTTGTCGAATTTAACAGCAGAAATTGATTCCATACAAAGATTTACTATTTAAAACTAAATATTGTACTCTACGACCTCATTAGGCTAAACCATTGCACCTTGCTTCCCAATTTGTGGAAAATTTGAATATCTAAAGCATATTACGGGTTTAAACTGATCCATTACGGCTATTTTCATCCACCTGGGTTGAAAGTTGTCGAAGTTAACAGCAGAAATTGATTCCATACAAAGATTTACTATTTAAAACTAAATATTGTACTCTACGACCTCATTAGGCTAAACCATTGCACCTAGCTTCCCAATTTGTGGAAAATTTGATTATCTAAAGCATATTACGGGTCTAAACTGATCCATTACGGCTATTTTCATCCACCTGGGTCGAAAGTTGTCGAAGTTAACAGCAGAAATTGATTCCATACAAAGATTTACTATTTAAAACTAAATATTGTACTCTACGACCTCATTAGGCCAAACCATTGCACCTAGCTTCCCAATTCGTGGAAAATTTCAATATCTAAAGCATATTACGGGTCTAAACTGATCTATTACGGCTATTTTCATCCACCTGGGTCGAAAGTTGTTGAATTTAACAGCAGAAATTGATTCCATACAAAGATTTACTATTTAAAACTAAATATTGTACTCTACGACCTCATTAGGATAAACCATTGCACCTAGCATCCCAATTTGTGGAAAATTTGAATATCTAAAGCATATTACGGGTCTAAACTGATCCATTACGGCTATTTTCATCCACCTGGGTCGAAAGTTGTCGAATTTAACAGCAGAAATTGATTCCATACAAAGATTAACTATTTAAAACTAAATATTGTACTCTACGACCTCATTAGGCTAAACCATTGCACCTAGCTTCCCACTTTGTGGAAAATTTGAATATCTAAAGCATATTACGGGTCTAAACTGATCTATTACGGCTATTTTCATCCACCTGTGTCGAAAGTTGTCGAAGTTAACTGCAGAAATTGATTCCATACAAAGATTTACTATTTAAAACTAAATATTGTACTCTACGACCTCATTAGGCTAAACCATTGCACCTAGCTTCCCAATTTGTGGAAAATTTGAATATCTAAAGCATATTACGGGTCTAAACCGATCCATTACGGCTATTTTCATCCACCTGGGTCGAAAGTTGTCGAATTTAACAGCAGAAATTGATTCCATACAATGATTTACCATTTTAAACTAAATATTGTACTCTACGACCTCATTAGGCTAAACCATTGCACCTAGCTTCCCAATTTGTGGAAAATTTGAATATCTAAAGCATATTACGGGTCTAAACTGATCAATTACGGCTATTTTCATCCACCTGGGTCGAAAGTTGTCGAAGTTAACAGCAGAAATTGATTCCATACAAAGATTTACTATTTAAAACTAAATATTGTACTCTACGACCTCATAAGGCTAAACCATTGCACCTAGCTTCCCACTTTGTGGAAAATTTGAATATCTAAAGCATATTACGGGTCTAAACTGATCCATTACGGCTATTTTCATCCACCTGGGTCGAAAGTTGTCGAATTTAACAGCAGAAATTGATTCCATACAAAGATTAACTATTTAAAACTAAATATTGTACTCTACGACCTCATTAGGCTAAACCATTGCACCTAGCTTCCCAATTTGTGGAAAATTTGAATATCTAAAGCATATTACGGGTCTAAACTGATCCATTACGGCTATTTTCATCCACCTGGGTCGAAAGTTGTCGAAGTTAACAGCAGAAATTGATTCCATACAAAGATTTACTATTTAAAACTAAATATTGTACTCTACGACCTCATTAAGCTAAACCATTGCACCTAGCTTCCCACTTTGTGGAAAATTTGAATATCTAAAGCATATTACGGGTCTAAACTGATCTATTACGGCTATTTTCATCCACCTGGGTCGAAAGTTGTCGAATTTAACAGCAGAAATTTATTCCATACAAAGATTTACTATTTAAAACTAAATATTGTACTCTACGACCTCATTAGGCTAAACCATTGCACCTAGCTTCCCACTTTGTGGAAAATTTGAATATCTAAAGCATATTACGGGTCTAAACTGATCTATTACGGCTATTTTCATCCACCTGGGTCGAAAGTTGTCGAATTTAACAGCAGAAATTGATTCCATACAAAGATTTACTATTTAAAACTAAATATTGTGCTCTACGACCTCATTAGGCTAAACCATTGCACCTAGCTTCCCAATTTGTGGAAAATTTGAATATCTAAAGCATATTACGGGTTTAAACTGATCCATTACGGCTATTTTCATCCACCTGGGTCGAAAGTTGTCGAAGTTAACAGCAGAAATTGATTCCATACAAAGATTTACTATTTACAACTAAATATTGTACTCTACGACCTCATTAGGCTAAACCATTGCACCTAGCTTCCCAATTTGTGGAAAATTTGAATATCTAAAGCATATTACGGGTCTAAACTGATCCATTACGGCTATTTTCATCCACCTGGGTCGAAAGTTGTCGAAGTTAACAGCAGAAATTGATTCCATACAAAGATTTACTATTTAAAACTAAATATTGTACTCTACGACCTCATTAGGCTAAACCATTGCACCTAGCTTCCCACTTTGTGAAAAATTTGAATATCTAAAGCATATTACGGGTCTAAACTGATCTATTACGGCTATTTTCATCCACCTGGGTCGAAAGTTGTTGAATTTAACAGCAGAAATTGATTCCATACAAAGATTTACTATTTAAAACTAAATATTGTACTCTACGACCTCATTAGGATAAACCATTGCACCTAGCATCCCAATTTGTGGAAAATTTGAATATCTTAAGCATATTACGGGTCTAAACTGATCCATTACGGCTATTTTCATCCACCTGGGTCGAAAGTTGTCGAATTTAACAGCAGAAATTGATTCCATACAAAGATTTACTATTTAAAACTAAATATTGTACTCTACGACCTCATTAAGCTAAACCATTGCACCTTGCTTCCCACTTTGTGGAAAATTTGAATATCTAAAGCATATTACGGGTCTAAACTGATCTATTACGGCTATTTTCATCCACCTGGGTCGAAAGTTGTCGAATTTAACAGCAGAAATTGATTCCATACAAAGATTAACTATTTAAAACTAAATATTGTACTCTACGACCTCATTAAGCTAAACCATTGCACCTAGCTTCCCACTTTGTGGAAAATTTGAATATCTAAAGCATATTACGGGTCTAAACTGATCTATTACGGCTATTTTCATCAACCTGGGTCGAAAGTTGTCGAATTTAACAGCAGAAATTGATTCCATACAAAGATTAACTATTTAAAACTAAATATTGTACTCTACGACCTCATTAAGCTAAACCATTGCACCTAGCTTCCCACTTTGTGGAAAATTTGAATATCTAAAGCATATTACGGGTCTAAACTGATCCATTACGGCTATTTTCATCCACCTGGGTCGAAAGTTGTCGAATTTAACAGCAGAAATTGATTCCATACAAAGATTTACTATTTAAAACTAAATATTGTACTCTACGACCTCATTAGGCTAAACCATTGCACCTAGCTTCCCACTTTGTGGAAAATTTGAATATCTAAAGCATATTACGGGTCTAAACTGATCCATTACGGCTATTTTCATCCACCTGGGTCGCAAGTTGTCGAATTTAACAGCAGAAATTGATTCCATACAAAGATTAACTATTTAAAACTAAATATAGTACTCTACGACCTCATTAAGCTAAACCATTGCACCTAGCTTCCCAATTTGTGGAAAATTTGAATATCTTAAGCATATTACGGGTCTAAACTGATCTATTACGGCTATTTTCATCCACCTGGGTCGAAAGTTGTCGAATTTAACAGCAGAAATTGATTCCATACAAAGATTAACTATTTAAAACTAAATATTGTACTCTACGACCTCATTAGGCTAAACCATTGCACCTAGCTTCCCACTTTGTGGAAAATTTGAATATCTAAAGCATATTACGGGTCTAAACTGATCTATTACGGCTTTTTTCATCCACCTGGGTCGAAAGTTGTCGAATTTAACAGCAGAAATTGATTCCATACAAAGATTAACTATTTAAAACTAAATATTGTACTCTACGACCTCATTAAGCTAAACCATTGCACCTAGCTTCCCACTTTGTGGAAAATTTGAATATCTAAAGCATATTACGGGTCTAAACTGATCTATTACGGCTATTTTCATCCACCTGGGTCGAAAGTTGTCGAAGTTAACAGCAGAAATTGATTCCATACAAAGATTAACTATTTAAAACTAAATATTGTACTCTACGACCTCATTAGGCTAAACCATTGCACCTAGCTTCCCAATTTGTGGAAAATTTGAATATCTAAAGCATATTACGGGTCTAAACTGATCCATTACGGCTATTTTCATCCACCTGAGTCGAAAGTTGTCGAATTTAACAGCAGAAATAGATTCCATACAAAGATTTACTATTTAAAACTAAATATTGTACTCTACGACCTCATTAGGCTAAACCATTGCACCTAGCTTCCCAATTTGTGGAAAATTTGAATATCTAAAGCATATTACGGGTCTAAACTGATCCATTACGGCTATTTTCATCCACCTGGGTCGAAAGTTGTCGAATTTAACAGCAGAAATTGATTCCATACAAAGATTAACTATTTAAAACTAAATATTGTACTCTACGACCTCATTAGGCTAAACCATTGCACCTAGCTTCCCAATTTGTGGAAAATTTGAATATCTAAAGCATATTACGGGTCTAAACTGATCCATTACGGCTATTTTCATCCACCTGGGTCGAAAGTTGTCGAAGTTAACAGCAGAAATTGATTCCATACAAAGATTTACTATTTAAAACTAAATATTGTACTCTACGACCTCATTAGGCTAAACCATTGCACCTAGCTTCCCAATTTATGGAAAATTTGAATATCTAAAGCATATTACGGGTCTAAACTGATCCATTACGGCTATTTTCATCCACCTGGGTCGAAAGTTGTCGAATTTAACAGCAGAAATAGATTCCATACAAAGATTTACTATTTAAAACTAAATATTGTACTCTACGACCTCATTAAGCTAAACCATTGCACCTAGCTTCCCACTTTGTGGAAAATTTGAATATCTAAAGCATATTACGGGTCTAAACTGATCCATTACGGCTATTTTCATCCACCTGGGTCGAAAGTTGTCGAATTTAACAGCAGAAATTGATTCCATACAAAGATTAACTATTTAAAACTAAATATTGTACTCTACGACCTCATTAAGCTAAACCATTGCACCTAGCTTCCCAATTTGTGGAAAATTTGAATATCTAAAGCATATTACGGGTCTAAACTGATCTATTACGGCTATTTTCATCCACCTGGGTCGAAAGTTGTCGAATTTAACAGCAGAAATTGATTCCATACAAAGATTTACTATTTAAAACTAAATATTGTACTCTACGACCTCATTAGGCTAAACCATTGCACCTAGCTTCCCACTTTGTGGAAAATTTGAATATCTAAAGCATATTACGGGTCTAAACTGATCCATTACGGCTATTTTCATCCACCTGGGTCGAAAGTTGTCGAATTTAACAGCAGAAATTGATTCCATACAAAGATTAACTATTTAAAACTAAATATTGTACTCTACGACCTCATTAAGCTAAACCATTGCACCTAGCTTCCCACTTTGTGGAAAATTTGAATATCTAAAGCATATTACGGGTCTAAAAACTGATCTATTAGCATCAAACAACTTGTCGAGAAATTGTCGAATTTAACAGCGAAATTGATTCCATACAAAGATTTGGGCCATCGGACATGTTGGTCGCAGGTTGCGGATAGCGAAAGGCCTTCTTATGGAGGTTAGCTGCGAATAAGTGGGTTTACCCCACAAATAAGCAGTCCCGGACAGCCAGCGGGTGTCACACCGTTGTGCACCGACAAGGCGCTTGTGTTGCCGCCTTCTATAAGTAGCCTCACACACACCCAACTCCCACACACTACCTACCCCTCTCCCATCCCGCACATCTCACACCGGGCCGGACTAAGGTGTCACTCGGACCGTGCCGAGAGTCAGCCTGGCTGGAGGCCCGGGTAACAAATAGTCCAGTCTTGAACGGTGGGCTCAGGCAAGTGGCGACCGCCTGTTCTAAGTAGCCTTGCCACTGGTGGGCCTCGGCCGGTGGTCGACTATATAGAAGCCCAAAAACAAGGAACTTCAAGCATGAAGAAAAGTAGTACTAAAGTAAAATTTCAGCAGGATCTCCCTGCAACCGCTGTCGCAAGGCAGTTTGAAGAGAGGCAGATGGACCAGGAGCGTCCAAGCCTCGTAAGAGATGAGAAACGCGCACCAGTGCGTAGAACCCCACCACGGGGTCCCTACCGAGCTCCTGCGGTAGGAAAGAGTACAGGAACAAAGAGGGACCATCCCCTCCCCCCAAAGGGAACACGCCCCGCCTCCTCTGGAGGACAAAGGCCACCTCCCAATGGGGACAAACGTTCCAAGCAGGACTCCTTCCCTGCAAGAGGACAGCCAGGAGGCCTAGATGACCCAAATCGTCGAGGCCTCTGTGGCTCCAGAATCAAGTGGTACCTGAGATACCTCAAGCATGGCCACACACCGGAGGAAGCCCTCCGGATGGCAAAGGAGCCTCGAACTGGGGCATCAGAGGGGCAACCACACACCCCTGCCCCAAAGAGAAGCAGCGCGGACATAACTCCGCCTACAGCTACGCCGAAGCGTCAGTGCACAGCAGTGATGTCGAAAGACGCCATGGCTTGCACCCCCTCACAGGCAATAGCCTATGAGGAAGACGCGAACGGCGGGCCCGGCACGTTCAGGGCTGCAGCAGAGGCTGCTGCAACTGACAATGAAGAAAGGGCAGTAACTCCCCCCTCAGTGCCCATTCCACCCCAAGCAACGTATGCAGACGTTGCGAAAAAGGTGAGGGTAGCAGTAGTGCCTGAGGAATACCCTCAGGTCAACCTCAACCATGAGGAGCTATCTGCACTTGAGGAGGCGATACTGGAGGAAGTCTTCCTGGCATGTTGGGATACGCCCATCAGCTTCGCAGGAATTCATTTCCGGCCGGGTCATCTAATCATCGACTGCAACGATGAGACGACCGCGGAGTGGCTGATGAGCAACGTGTCAAGGTTGTCAGAATGGAAGGGAGTACCCCTTCTCGGTAAAATGGGAGAGAATATCCCCTCGCCCCATTACATTACCGTCTTCCTCCCAAGGAGTGCCGCGAAAGCGGATGAATGGGTCCTCACAATGCTGAGGAACCAAAACAACATCGTGACTGACATGTGGCGGGTCATGTCACGAAAGGACCAAGGGGGCGGAGCCCTCATGGTCATTGGCATCGACGAAGTTTCGATGCAGGCCATCGTCTCGATGGGTCGCCAGCTAAACTTCAGGTACGGGAAGATCCCCGTACATGGTCTCAAGAAGACCGCGAAGCTGGCTGGACAGACCCATCAGCAAGAGACGGAGGCAGAACACCCCGCCGAAGCGGAAAGTAGCGAGTCTCCGTGTGAGGAACCCCTCACAGATAAGGAGGACGTCGCTGAGGACGAGGAGCTCGACGGGGAATCCCCCGTAGAGGACATGGAGGTGGTGGAGGATGCAGACGCACCCATGTCCTCACAAGAGCTCGCCTCAGAGCTCGCAGTCCATGAGGACGAAGAAGCCGACACCACATTGGTGTTCGGAGGCGTCGAGAGCAGCCCTGGCTCTCCGCCAGATAGCGCAGATAATTCGGCGCAATGATGACTCCCCCTCAGTCATCAAAAGCACCAAGCTAGTCCAGGTGAACGTTCACCATGCGAAGGCGGCCTCGGCCGTCCTAGCTAGAACGTTCACCCGACAACACCTAGGACTAGCTCTAATACAGGAACCCTGGTGCAATGAGGGAATAAAGGGCCTGTATACGAGAGAATCCACGGTAATTTGGGACCAAAGGCATGCCTTCCCCAGAGCCTGTATAATGATAAGGAAGAATATTAAATATACTATCCTTTCAGAATTTCTCTCCAGGGACTGCGTCGCGATAGCGACCACCGAAGTAAAGCAGGGAAAGACCACGGTCATAGCCTCTGCCTACTTCGCTGGAGATAGAATGTGTCCCCCCCCAAGAGGTGTCGGCCCTGGCAGAATACTGCAGGAGCAAAAGCCTGCCGCTCGTTGTCGGATGTGACGCAAACGCCCACCACGTCGCATGGGGAAGCTCCGATGTAAACGATCGAGGTGAGTGTTTACTAGAATTTCTATCCAGGCTCGACCTGGAAATATGTAATGTAGGATCTGTCCCGACATTTGTAACTCGAGTAAGGGAGGAAGTCCTTGACCTCACCTTCTCCAGCAAGTCAATTAAACCTTTTATAAAGGATTGGCAGGTCTCATTAGAGGAATCTATGTCGGACCATAGAATTATCCAATTTAGATTGGAAACTAGCATACAGCAGAATATCCCTAGCAGGAATCCCCGTAAGACAAATTGGGGAGGCTTCCATTCCACGCTAGGAAATAATATACCTAGGATTCGGTCACCGAAGCATCCCCTAGAACTAGAAATCTTAGTCGACGAACTAAACAAAAGTATAATCGATGCTTACGAAGAGAATTGCCCTCTTAGCAAATCGAGAAAAGAAAATGATGCCCCTTGGTGGAATCCTACCTTGGAGAAACTCAGAAAGAAGACCCGAATTCTTTTTAATGAAGCCAAAAAGAATGGGGACTGGCATAAGTACAAGCAAGCCCTGACACTATACAATAGTGAGATTAGGAAAGCCAAAAGAAAGAATTACAGGAAATTCTGCGAGTCTATAGAAGACACGAAAGAAGGAGCGAGATTGCATAGAGTCCTGGCCAAGAAAAGCCCGGATGGCAACATCTCGCTCAAAAAGGCTAATGATGCCTATACAGTGAGCAGCGAGGAGAGAGTACGTCTCTTGTTGGACACCCACTTCCCGGGAAACATCCCCGCGGAAGAATGTGTTGACCAAGAACACTGCTATCAGCCTCGCAGCTCCGACTGGGCAGAAGCCAAGAAAGTTGTGTCCGCAGGCAGACTTGAGTGGGCAATTGGAACATTCCAGCCCTTCAAATCCCCGGACCGGATAACATTTATCCAGCATTCCTGCAGGAAGGAAAGGACATACTCCTACCCATCCTCAGGAAGATCATCACCAGCAGTCTGGCTACTGGGTATATCCCACGTGCCTGGCGCAGAGCAAGGGTAGTCTTCATCCCCAAGGCAGGGAAGAAGGATATAACTAACCCCAAGTCCTTCAGACCCATTAGTTTGACATCGTTTTTACTGAAAACGATTGAAAAGCTAGTGGACAATAGCATACGAAGTACGCTGTTAAAGGAGGCACCCCTCCAACCAACACAGCACGCGTACAGAGCAGGCCGTTCGACCGACACGGCATTGTATCAACTCGGGAAGATGCTCGAGAAAACAATAGAAGACAAGGAAGTGGCTCTATGCGCCTTCCTAGACATTGAGGGAGCATTCGACAACACATCCCATAGTGCTGTCAAGAATGCCCTGATCAGAAGAGGAATAAACCCTACTGTAGGCAGATGGGTAGACTCACTACTACGATGCAGAGAAGCCTCTGCAGTGGCGGGTGAAGAAACCATCACAGTCACCACAACTAGAGGATGCCCTCAGGGGGGAGTTCTCTCCCCACTGTTGTGGAGCCTACTAGTGGATGAGCTCCTAGAAAAACTCGCCTCCCTAGGCATAACATGCCAAGGATACGCTGATGACATTGTCATCGTTGCGAGAGGAAAATACGAGGAAACCCTATGTGACATAGTCCAGAGGGGTCTGAATGTCACGTCTAATTGGTGCAAGGAGGTTGGGCTCAACCTAAACCCTGCGAAAACCATTATAGTACCATTCACTAGAAAATACAAGCTAAGTAGAATGAGGCCAATACGCTTATCCGGCTGCCTCATTACACCAGAAAAAGAAGTCAAATACCTCGGCGTTGTCTTCGACAACAGGCTGAGGTTTGACAAGCACTTAGAGTATACACTCAGTAAATGCACTAGAGCACTATTCACATGCAGGAGCATAGCCGGAAAATCGTGGGGCATGGCACCACATATACTCCGATGGCTATACCTCATGGTTGTGAGACCAATGCTCACTTATGGAGCTGTCGTGTGGGGAGATAGAGCAAACCTCCTCACAGTAAGGACGCAGTTGCAAAAACTGCAAAGGCTAGCATGTATATGCATGACTGGAGCCATGCGTACCTGTCCGACAGCGGCAATCGAGGTTTTGATGGAGCTAACACCACTCCACCATACCATCGGCCTGAAGAAAAAAGCAACATTGCTTAGGTTAACAACAGAAGGAGTGGGTAGAAACCACATAGTAAGCCTCAGAGACTCTGAAAAGCTGGAAAAGGAAATCCCCTTAATCCTCCAACCCAGAGACGAAATGGTGGCCGAGTATCACTTTGACAGGAATTTCACTGTACACCAAAGTAATAAGAGAGAATGGATCTCACTTGAAGAGACACATAAAATGAAACCACACACAATTATGTGGTACACAGACGGGTCCCTAACACCCCAAGGAACCGGACTTGGGGTAGCAGGGCCAGGAACGAAAATATCTGAACCAATGGGAGAATTCACAAGCATATTTCAAGCTGAAGTATGTGCCATCTCCCGTTGTGCAGACCGTAATATGGGGAAGAACTACCATAATAGAGAAATAGCTATCCTCTCCGATAGCCAAGCAGCGCTTAAAGCACTCAGTAGCAATAAGTTCACCTCTAAGCTAGTCTTAGAGACAAAGAACAAATTAGACCAACTAGGCAGCAGGAACAACCTGACCCTACGATGGATACCGGGACACAACAACATCCCCGGAAACGAATTGGCCGACGAACTGGCACGCAAGGGTGCAGCCACCGCAATGGTAGGGCCAGAACCCTACTGCGGCATAGGCCAACACACAATAAAAGAACTTCTAAGAAAGGAAGAGAATACGCTTAGATCAGCCTCCTGGGTAAACACCAGGGGAATGAGACAAGCTAAAGCATTAATAGTGAACCACGACCTCAAAAGGTTCCAAAAGTTAATCCAACAAGGAAAGAATGCCCTCAGAATTCTGACAGGGCTCTACACGGGTCACTGCAGACTGAGGAGCCACATGTACAAGTTGGGAATAACAAACACCCAGCTTTGCAGATACTGTGAAGAGAAGGAGGAGTCCTCTGAGCATATACTAGTACACTGCGATGCCCTAGCGAGGCGCAGACTCAACAGATTTGGGAAACACATTCTACACCCAAGCAATATCAGTAACTTAGAACCCACAAAAATCCTGACTTTTGTACAGGAGTTGTAAATTCAGTAGGGGGGCACAATAGACCAAAATTGGTCGCGGTGCACCACTTCCCCCAACAACAAATAATAATAATACGGGTCTAAACTGATCCATTACGGCTATTTTCATCCACCTGGGTCGAAAGTTGTCGAAGTTAACAGCAGAAATTGATTCCATACAAAGATTTACTATTTAAAACTAAATATTGTATTACGACCTCATTAGGCTAAACCATTGCACCTAGCTTCCCAATTTGTGGAAAATTTGAATATCTAAAGCATATTACGGGTCTAAACTGATCCATTACGGCTATTTTCATCCACCTGGGTCGAAAGTTGTCGAATTTAACAGCAGAAATTGATTCCATACAAAGATTTACTATTTAAAACTAAATATTGTACTCTACGACCTCATTAGGCTAAACCATTGCACCTAGCTTCCCAATTTGTGGAAAATTTGAATATCTAAAGCATATTACGGGTCTAAACTGATCCATTACGGCTATTTTCATCCACCTGGGTCGAAAGTTGTCGAATTTAACAGCAGAAATTGATTCCATACAAAGATTAACTATTTAAAACTAAATATTGTACTCTACGACCTCATTTGGCTAAACCATTGCACCTAGCTTCCCAATTTGTGGAAAATTTGAATATCTAAAGCATATTACGGGTCTAAACTGATCCATTACGGCTATTTTCATCCACCTGGGTCGAAAGTTGTCGAATTTAACAGCAGAAATTGATTCCATACAAAGATTTACTATTTAAAACTAAATATTGTACTCTACGACCTCATTAAGCTAAACCATTGCACCTAGCTTCCCACTATGTGGAAAATTTGAATATCTAAAGCATATTACGGGTCTAAACTGATCCATTACGGCTATTTTCATCCACCTGGGTCGAAAGTTGTCGAATTTAACAGCAGAAATTGATTCCATACAAAGATTTACTATTTAAAACTAAATATTGTACTCTACGACCTCATTAAGCTAAACCATTGCACCTAGCTTCCCAATTTGTGGAAAATTTGAATATCTAAAGCATATTACGGGTCTAAACTGATCCATTACGGCTATTTTCATCCACCTGGGTCGAAAGTTGTCGAATTTAACAGCAGAAATTGATTCCATACAAAGATTTACTATTTAAAACTAAATATTGTACTCTACGACCTCATTAGGCTAAACCATTGCACCTTGCTTCCCAATTTGTGGAAAATTTGAATATCTAAAGGATATTACGGGTCTAAACTGATCTATTACGGCTATTTTCATCCACCTGGGTCGAAAGTTGTCGAATTTAACAGCAGAAATTGATTCCATACAAAGATTAACTATTTAAAACTAAATATTGTACTCTACGACCTCATTAAGCTAAACCATTGCACCTAGCTTCCCAATTTGTGGAAAATTTGAATATCTAAAGCATATTACGGGTCTAAACTGATCCATTACGGCTATTTTCATCCACCTGGGTCGAAAGTTGTCGAAGTTAACAGCAGAAATTGATTCCATACAAAGATTTACTATTTAAAACTAAATATTGTACTCTACGACCTCATTAGGCTAAACCATTGCACCTAGCTTCCCAATTTGTGGAAAATTTGAATATCTAAAGCATATTACGGGTCTAAACTGATCCATTACGGCTATTTTCATCCACCTGGGTCGAAAGTTGTCGAATTTAATAGCAGAAATTGATTCCATACAAAGATTTACTATTTAAAACTAAATATTGTACTCTACGACCTCATTAGGCTAAACCATTGCACCTAGCTTCCCAATTTATGGAAAATTTGAATATCTAAAGCATATTACGGGTCTAAACTGATCCATTACGGCTATTTTCATCCACCTGGGTCGAAAGTTGTCGAATTTAACAGCAGAAATTGATTCCATACAAAGATTAACTATTTAAAACTAAATATTGTACTCTACGACCTCATTAAGCTAAACCATTGCACCTAGCTTCCCACTTTGTGGAAAATTTGAATATCTAAAGCATATTACGGGTCTAAACTGATCTATTACGGCTATTTTCATCCACCTGGGTCGAAAGTTGTCGAATTTAACAGCAGAAATTGATTCCATACAAAGATTTACTATTTAAAACTAAATATTGTACTCTACGACCTCATTAGGCTAAACCATTGCACCTAGCTTCCCACTTTGTGGAAAATTTGAATATCTAAAGCATATTACGGGTCTAAACTGATCCATTACGGCTATTTTCATCCACCTGGGTCGAAAGTTGTCGAATTTAACAGCAGAAATTGATTCCATACAAAGATTTACTATTTAAAACTAAATACTGTACTCTACGACCTCATTAGGCTAAACCATTGCACCTAGCATCCCAATTTGTGGAAAATTTGAATATCTAAAGCATATTACGGTTCTAAACTGATCCATTACGGCTATTTTCATCCACCTGGGTCGAAAGTTGTCGAATTTAACAGCAGAAATTGATTCCATACAAAGATTAACTATTTAAAACTAAATATTGTACTCTACGACCTCATTAAGCTAAACCATTGCACCTAGCTTCCCACTTTGTGGAAAATTTGAATATCTAAAGCATATTACGGGTCTAAACTGATCTATTACGGCTATTTTCATCCACCTGGGTCGAAAGTTGTCGAATTTAACAGCAGAAATTGATTCCATACAAAGATTAACTATTTAAAACTAAATATTGTACTCTACGACCTCATTAGGCTAAACCATTGCACCTAGCTTCCCAATTTGTGGAAAATTTGAATATCTAAAGCATATTACGGGTCTAAACTGATCCATTACGGCTATTTTCATCCACCTGGGTCGAAAGTTGTCGAATTTAACAGCAGAAATTGATTC
Organism: Lordiphosa clarofinis; assembly: GCA_018904275.1. NCBI lineage: Eukaryota > Metazoa > Arthropoda > Insecta > Diptera > Drosophilidae > Lordiphosa > Lordiphosa clarofinis. Next base: position 50,278 of record JAEIGQ010000361.1, read on the forward strand.
CATACAAAGATTAACTATTTAAAACTAAATATTGTACCCTACGACCTCATTAAGCTAAACCATTGCACCTAGCTTCCCACTTTGTGGAAAATTTGAATATCTAAAGCATATTACGGGTCTAAACTGATCTATTACGGCTATTTTCATCCACCTGGGTCGAAAGTTGTCGAATTTAACAGCAGAAATTGATTCCATACAAAGATTAACTAATTAAAACTAAATATTGTACTCTACGACCTCATTAAGGCTAAACCATTGCACCTAGCTTCCCACTTTGTGGAAAATTTGAATATCTAAAGCATATTACGGGTCTAAACTGATCTATTACGGCTATTTTCATCCACCTGGGTCGAAAGTTGTCGAATTTAACAGCAGAAATTGATTCCATACAAAGATTAACTATTTAAAACTAAATATTGTACTCTACGACCTCATTAAGCTAAACCATTGCACCTTGCTTCCCACTTTGTGGAAAATTTGAATATCTAAAGCATATTACGGGTCTAAACTGATCTATTACGGCTATTTTCATCCACCTGGGTCGAAAGTTGTCGAATTTAACAGCAGAAATTGATTCCATACAAAGATTAACTATTTAAAACTAAATATTGTACTCTACGACCTCATTAGGCTAAACCATTGCACCTAGCTTCCCAATTTGTGGAAAATTTGAATATCTAAAGCATATTACGGGTCTAAACTGATCCATTACGGCTATTTTCATCCACCTGGGTCGAAAGTTGTCGAATTTAACAGCAGAAATTGATTCCATACAAAGATTAACTATTTAAAACTAAATATTGTACCCTACGACCTCATTAAGCTAAACCATTGCACCTAGCTTCCCACTTTGTGGAAAATTTGAATATCTAAAGCATATTACGGGTCTAAACTGATCTATTACGGCTATTTTCATCCACCTGGGTCGAAAGTTGTCGAATTTAACAGCAGAAATTGATTCCATACAAAGATTAACTATTTAAAACTAAATATTGTACTCTACGACCTCATTAAGCTAAACCATTGCACCTAGCTCCCCACTTTGTGGAAAATTTGAATATCTAAAGCATATTACGGGTCTAAACTGATCTATTACGGCTATTTTCATCCACCTGGGTCGAAAGTTGTCGAATTTAACAGCAGAAATTGATTCCATACAAAGATTAACTATTTAAAACTAAATATTGTACTCTACGACCTCATTAAGCTAAACCATTGCACCTAGCTTCCCACTTTGTGGAAAATTTGAATATCTAAAGCATATTACGGGTCTAAACTGATCCATTACGGCTATTTTCATCCACCTGGGTCGAAAGTTGTCGAATTTAACAGCAGAAATTGATTCCATACAAAGATTTACTATTTAAAACTAAATATTGTACTCTACGACCTCATTAGGCTAAACCATTGCACCTAGCTTCCCAATTTGTGGAAAATTTGAATATCTAAAGCATATTACGGGTCTAAACTGATCCATTACGGCTATTTTCATCCACCTGGGTCGAAAGTTGTCGAATTTAACAGCAGAAATTGATTCCATACAAAGATTAACTATTTAAAACTAAATATTGTACTCTACGACCTCATTAAGCTAAACCATTGCACCTAGCTTCCCACTTTGTGGAAAAATTTGAATATCTAAAGCATATTACGGGTCTAAACTGATCTATTACGGCTATTTTCATCCACCTGGGTCGAAAGTTGTCGAATTTAACAGCAGAAATTGATTCCATACAAAGATTAACTATTTAAAACTAAATATTGTACTCTACGACCTCATTAGGCTAAACCATTGCACCTAGCTTCCCAATTTGTGGAAAATTTGAATATCTAAAGCATATTACGGGTCTAAACTGATCTATTACGGCTATTTTCATCCACCTGGGTCGAAAGTTGTCGAATTTAACAGCAGAAATTGATTCCATACAAAGATTAACTATTTAAAACTAAATATTGTACTCTACGACCTCATTAAGCTAAACCATTGCACCTAGCTTCCCAATTTGTGGAAAATTTGAATATCTAAAGCATATTACGGGTCTAAACTGATCCATTACGGCTATTTTCATCCACCTGGGTCGAAAGTTGTCGAAGTTAACAGCAGAAATTGATTCCATACAAAGATTTACTATTTAAAACTAAATATTGTACTCTACGACCTCATTAGGCTAAACCATTGCACCTAGCTTCCCACTTTGTGGAAAATTTGAATATCTTAAGCATATTACGGGTCTAAACTGATCCATTACGGCTATTTTCATCCACCTGGGTCGAAAGTTGTCGAATTTAACAGCAGAAATTGATTCCATACAAAGATTTACTATTTAAAACTAAATATTGTACTCTACGACCTCATTAAGCTAAACCATTGCACCTAGCTTCCCACTTTGTGGAAAATTTGAATATCTAAAGCATATTACGGGTCTAAACTGATCCATTACGGCTATTTTCATCCACCTGGGTCGAAAGTTGTCGAATTTAACAGCAGAAATTGATTCCATACAAAGATTAACTATTTAAAACTAAATATTGTACTCTACGACCTCATTAGGCTAAACTATTGCACCTAGCTTCCCACTTTGTGAAAAATTTGAATATCTAAAGCATATTACGGGTCTAAACTGATCCATTACGGCTATTTTTATCCACCTGGGTCGAAAGTTGTCGAATTTAACAGCAGAAATTGATTCCATACAAAGATTTACTATTTAAAACTAAATATTGTACTCTACGACCTCATTAAGCTAAACCATTGCACCTAGCTTCCCACTTTGTGGAAAATTTGAATATCTAAAGCATATTACGGGTCTAAACTGATCCATTACGGCTATTTTCATCCACCTGGGTCGAAAGTTGTCGAATTTAACAGCAGAAATTGATTCCATACAAAGATTAACTATTTAAAACTAAATATTGTACTCTACGACCTCATTAGGCTAAACCATTGCACCTAGCTTCCCACTTTGTGGAAAATTTGAATATCTAAAGCATATTACGGGTCTAAACTGATCCATTACGGCTATTTTCATCCATCTGGGTCGAAAGTTGTCGAATTTAACAGCAGAAATCGATTCCATACAAAGATTAACTATTTAAAACTAAATATTGTACTCTACGACCTCATTAGGCTAAACCATTGCAACTAGCTTCCCACTTTGTGGAAAATTTGAATATCTAAAGCATATTACGGGTCTAAACTGATCCATTACGGCTATTTTCATCCACCTGGGTCGAAAGTTGTTGAATTTAACAGCAGAAATTGATTCCATACAAAGATTTACTATTTAAAACTAAATATTGTACTCTACGACCTCATTAGGCTAAACCATTGCAACTAGCTTCCCAATTTGTGGAAAATTTGAACATCTAACGCATATTACGGGTCTAAACTGATCCATTGCGGCTATTTTCATCCACCTGGGTCGAAAGTTGTCGAATTTAACAGCAGAAATTGATTCCATACAAAGATTAACTATTTAAAACTAAATATTGTACTCTACGACCTCATTAGGCTAAACCATTGCACCTAGCTTCCCAATTTGTGGAAAATTTGAATATCTAAAGCATATTACTAAACTGATCCATTACGGCTATTTTCATCCACCTGGGTCGAAAGTTGTCGAATTTAACAGCAGAAATTGATTCCATACAAAGATTAACTATTTTAAACTAAATATTGTACTCTACGACCTCATTGGGCTAAACCATTGCACCTAGCTTCCCAATTTGTGGAAAATTTGAATATCTAAAGCATATTACGGGTCTAAACTGATCCATTACGGCTATTTTCATCCACCTGGGTCGAAAGTTGTCGAATTTAACAGCAGAAATTGATTCCATACAAAGATTAACTATTTAAAACTAAATATTGTACTCTACGACCTCATTAAGCTAAACCATTGCACCTAGCTTCCCACTTTGTGGAAAATTTGAATATCTAAGGCATATTACGGGTCTAAACTGATCTATTACGGCTATTTTCATCCACCTGGGTCGAAAGTTGTCGAATTTAACAGCAGAAATTGATTCCATACAAAGATTTACTATTTAAAACTAAATATTGTACTCTACGACCTCATTAGGCTAAACCATTGCACCTAGCTTCCCACTTTGTGGAAAATTTGAATATCTTAAGCATATTACGGGTCTAAACTGATCCATTACGGCTATTTTCATCCACCTGGGTCGAAAGTTGTCGAATTTAACAGCAGAAATTGATTCCATACAAAGATTTACTATTTAAAACTAAATATTGTACTCTACGACCTCATTAGGCTAAACCATTGCACCTAGCTTCCCAATTTGTGGAAAATTTGAATATCTAAAGCATATTACGGGTCTAAACTGATCCTTTACGGCTATTTTCATCCACCTGGGTCGAAAGTTGTCGAATTTAACAGCAGAAATTGATTCCATACAAAGATTAACTATTTAAAACTAAATATTGTACTCTACGACCTCATTAAGCTAAACCATTGCACCTAGCTTCCCACTTTGTGGAAAATTTGAATATCTAAAGCATATTACGGGTCTAAACTGATCTATTACGGCTATTTTCATCCACCTGGGTCGAAAGTTGTCGAATTTAATAGCAGAAATTGATTCCATACAAAGATTTACTATTTAAAACTAAATATTGTACTCTACGACCTCATTAGGCTAAACCATTGCACCTAGCTTCCCACTTTGTGGAAAATTTGAATATCTAAAGCATATTACGGGTCTAAACTGATCTATTACGGCTATTTTCATCCACCTGGGTCGAAAGTTGTTGAATTTAACAGCAGAAATTGATTCCATACAAAGATTTACTATTTAAAACTAAATATTGTACTCTACGACCTCATTAGGATAAACCATTGCACCTAGCATCCCAATTTGTGGAAAATTTGAATATCTAAAGCATATTACGGGTCTAAACTGATCCATTACGGCTATTTTCATCCACCTGGGTCGAAAGTTGTCGAATTTAACAGCAGAAATTGATTCCATACAAAGATTAACTATTTAAAACTAAATATTGTACTCTACGACCTCATTAAGCTAAACCATTGCACCTAGCTTCCCACTTTGTGGAAAATTTGAATATCTAAAGCATATTACGGGTCTAAACTGATCTATTACGGCTATTTTCATCCACCTGGGTCGAAAGTTGTCGAATTTAACAGCAGAAATTGATTCCATACAAAGATTAACTATTTAAAACTAAATATTGTACTCTACGACCTCATTAGGCTAAACCATTGCACCTAGCTTCCCAATTTGTGGAAAATTTGAATATCTAAAGCATATTACGGGTCTAAACTGATCCATTACGGCTATTTTCATCCACCTGGGTCGAAAGTTGTCGAAGTTAACAGCAGAAATTGATTCCATACAAAGATTTACTATTTAAAACTAAATATTGTACTCTACGACCTCATTAAGCTAAACCATTGCACCTAGCTTCCCACTTTGTGGAAAATTTGAATATCTAAAGCATATTACGGGTCTAAACTGATCTATTACGGCTATTTTCATCCACCTGGGTCGAAAGTTGTCGAAGTTAACAGCAGAGATTGACTCCATACAAAGATTTACCATTTTAAACTAAATATTGTACTCTACGACCTCATTGGGCTAAACCATTGCACCTAGCTTCCCAATTTATGGAAAATTTGAATATCTAAAGCATATTACGGGTCTAAACTGATCCATTACGGCTATTTTCATCCACCTGGGTCGAAAGTTGTCGAATTAAAAAATTGATTCCAAAAAGATTTACCATTTTAAACTAAATATTGTACTCTACGACCTCATTAGGCTAAACCATTGCACCTAGCTTCCCAATTTGTGGAAAATTTGAATATCTAAAGCATATTACGGGTTTAAACTGATCCATTACGGCTATTTTCATCCACCTGGGTCGAAAGTTGTCGAAGTTAACAGCAGAAATTGATTCCATACAAAGATTTACTATTTAAAACTAAATATTGTACTCTACGACCTCATTAGGCTAAACCATTGCACCTAGCTTCCCACTTTGTGGAAAATTTGAATATCTAAAGCATATTACGGGTCTAAACTGATCTATTACGGCTATTTTCATCCACCTGGGTCGAAAGTTGTCAAATTTAACAGCAGAAATTGATTCCATACAAAGATTTACTATTTAAAACTAAATACTGTACTCTACGACCTCATTAGGCTAAACCATTGCACCTAGCATCCCAATTTGTGGAAAATTTGAATATCTTAAGCATATTACGGTTTTAAACTGATCCATTACGGCTATTTTCATCCACCTGGGTCGAAAGTTGTCGAATTTAACAGCAGAAATTGATTCCATACAAAGATTTACTATTTAAAACTAAATATTGTACTCTACGACCTCATTAGGCTAAACCATTGCACCTAGCTTCCCAATTTGTGGAAAATTTGAATATCTAAAGCATATTACGGGTCTAAACTGATCCTTTACGGCTATTTTCATCCACCTGGGTCGAAAGTTGTCGAATTTAACAGCAGAAATTGATTCCATACAAAGATTAACTATTTAAAACTAAATATTGTACTCTACGACCTCATTAAGCTAAACCATTGCACCTAGCTTCCCACTTTGTGGAAAATTTGAATATCTAAGGCATATTACGGGTCTAAACTGATCTATTACGGCTATTTTCATCCACCTGGGTCGAAAGTTGTCGAACTTAACAGCAGAAATTGATTCCATACAAAGATTTACTATTTAAAACTAAATATTGTACTCTACGACCTCATTAGGCTAAACCATTGCACCTAGCTTCCCACTTTGTGGAAAATTTGAATATCTAAAGCATATAACGGGTCTAAACTGATCCATTACAGCTATTTTCATCCACCTGGGTCGAAAGTTGTCGAAGTTAACAGCAGAGATTGACTCCATACAAAGATTTACCATTTTAAACTAAATATTGTACTCTACGACCTCATTGGGCTAAACCATTGCACCTAGCTTCCCAATTTATGGAAAATTTGAATATCTAAAGCATATTACGGGTCTAAACTGATCCATTACGGCTATTTTCATCCACCTGGGTCGAAAGTTGTCGAAGTTAACAGCAGAAATTGATTCCATACAAAGATTTACTATTTAAAACTAAATATTGTACTCTACGACCTCATTAGGCTAAACCATTGCACCTAGCTTCCCAATTTGTGGAAAATTTGAATATCTAAAGCATATAACGGGTCTAAACTGATCCATTACGGCTATTTTCATCCACCTGGGTCGAAAGTTGTCGAATTTAACAGCAGAAATTGATTCCATACAAAGATTAACTATTTAAAACTAAATATTGTACTCTACGACCTCATTAAGCTAAACCATTGCACCTAGCTTCCCACTTTGTGGAAAATTTGAATATCTAAAGCATATTACGGGTCTAAACTGATCCATTACGGCTATTTTCATCCACCTGGGTCGAAAGTTGTCGAATTTAACAGCAGAAATTGATTCCATACAAAGATTAACTATTTAAAACTAAATATTGTACTCTACGACCTCATTAGGCTAAACCATTGCACCTAGCTTCCCAATTTGTGGAAAATTTGAATATCTAAAGCATATTACGGGTCTAAACTGATCCATTACGGCTATTTTCATCCACCTGGGTCGAAAGTTGTTGAATTTAACAGCAGAAATTGATTCCATACAAAGATTTACTATTTAAAACTAAATATTGTACTCTACGACCTCATTAGGCTAAACCATTGCACCTAGCTTCCCAATTTGTGGAAAATTTGAATATCTAAAGCATATTACGGGTCTAAACTGATCCATTACGGCTATTTTCATCCACCTGGGTCGAAAGTTGTCGAATTTAACAGCAGAAATTGATTCCATATAAAGATTTACTATTTAAAACTAAATATTGTACTCTACGACCTCATTAGGCTAAACCATTGCACCTAGCTTCCCAATTTGTGGAAAATTTGAATATCTAAAGCATATTACGGGTCTAAACTGATCTATTACGGCTATTTTCATCCACCTGGGTCGAAAGTTGTCGAATTTAACAGCAGAAATTGATTCCATACAAAGATTAACTATTTAAAACTAAATATTGTACTCTACGACCTCATTAGGCTAAACCATTGCACCTAGCTTCCCACTTTGTGGAAAATTTGAATATCTAAAGCATATTACGGGTCTAAACTGATCTATTACGGCTATTTTCATCCACCTGGGTCGAAAGTTGTCGAATTTAACAGCAGAAATTGATTCCATACAAAGATTTACTATTAAAAACTAAATATTGTACTCTACGACCTCATTAGGCTAAACCATTGCACCTAGCTTCCCAATTTGTGGAAAATTTGAATATCTAAAGCATATTACGGGCTTAAACTGATCCATTACGGCTATTTTCATCCACCTGTGTCGAAAGTTGTCGAAGTTAACAGCAGAGATTGACTCCATACAAAGATTTACCATTTTAAACTAAATATTGTACTCTACGACCTCATTGGGCTAAACCATTGCACCTAGCTTCCCAATTTATGGAAAATTTGAATATCTAAAGCATATTACGGGTCTAAACTGATCCATTACGGCTATTTTCATCCACCTGGGTCGAAAGTTGTCGAAGTTAACAGCAGAAATTGATTCCATACAAAGATTTACTATTTAAAACTAAATATTGTACTCTACGACCTCATTAGGCTAAACCATTGCACCTAGCTTCCAAATTTGTGGAAAATTTTAATATCTAAAGCATATTACGGGTCTAAACTGATCCATTACGGCTATTTTCATCCACCTGGGTCGAAAGTTGTCGAATTTAACAGCAGAAATTGATTCCATACAAAGATTAACTATTTAAAACTAAATATTGTACTCTAAGACCTCATTGGGCTAAACCATTGCACCTAGCTTCCCAATTTATGGAAAATTTGAATATCTAAAGCATATTACGGGTCTAAACTGATCCATTACGGCTATTTTCATCCACCTGGGTCGAAAGTTGTCGAAGTTAACAGCAGAAATTTATTCCATACAAAGATTTACTATTTAAAACTAAATATTGTACTCTACGACCTCATTAGGCTAAACCATTGCACCTAGCTTCCCACTTTGTGGAAAATTTGAATATCTAAAGCATATTACGGGTCTAAACTGATCTATTACGGCTATTTTCATCCACCTGGGTCGAAAGTTGTCGAATTTAACAGCAGAAATTGATTCCATACAAAGATTTACTATTAAAAAACTAAATATTGTACTCTACGACCTCATTAGGCTAAACCATTGCACCTAGCTTCCCACTTTGTGGAAAATTTGAATATATAAAGCATATTACGGGTCTAAACTGATCCATTACGGCTATTTTCATCCACCTGGGTCGAAAGTTGTCGAATTTAACAGCAGAAATTGATTCCATACAAAGATTAACTATTTAAAACTAAATATTGTACTCTACGACCTCATTAGGCTAAACCATTGCACCTAGCTTCCCAATTTGTGGAAAATTTGAATATCTAAAGCATATTACGGGTCTAAACTGATCCATTACGGCTATTTTCATCCACCTGGGTCGAAAGTTGTCGAATTTAACAGCAGAAATTGATTCCATACAAAGATTTACTATTTAAAACTAAATATTGTACTCTACGACCTCATTAGGCTAAACCATTGCACCTAGCTTCCCAATTTGTGGAAAATTTGAATATCTAAAGCATATTACGGGTCTAAACTGATCCATTACGGCTATTTTCATCCACCTGGGTCGAAAGTTGTCGAATTTAACAGCAGAAATTGATTCCATACAAAGATTTACTATTTAAAACTAAATATTGTACTCTACGACCTCATTAGGCTAAACCATTGCACCTAGCTTCCCACTTTGTGGAAAATTTGAATATCTAAAGCATATTACGGGTCTAAACTGATCCATTACGGCTATTTTCATCCACCTGGGTCGAAAGTTGTCGAATTTAACAGCAGAAATTGATTCCATACAAAGATTAACTATTTAAAACTAAATATTGTACTCTACGACCTCATTAAGCTAAACCATTGCACCTAGCTTCCCACTTTGTGGAAAATTTGAATATCTAAAGCATATTACGGGTCTAAACTGATCTATTACGGCTATTTTCATCCACCTGGGTCGAAAGTTGTCGAATTTAACAGCAGAAATTGATTCCATACAAAGATTTACTATTTAAAACTAAATATTGTACTCTACGACCTCATTAGGCTAAACCATTGCACCTAGCTTCCCACTTTGTGGAAAATTTGAATATCTAAAGCATATTACGGGTTTAAACTGATCCATTACGGCTATTTTCATCCACCTGGGTCGAAAGTTGTCGAATTTAACAGCAGAAATTGATTCCATACAAAGATTTACTATTTAAAACTAAATATTGTACTCTACGACCTCATTAGGCTAAACCATTGCACCTCCCAATTTGTGGAAAATTTAAATATCTAAAGCATATTACGGGTTTAAACTGATCCATTACGGCTATTTTCATCCACCTGGGTCGAAAGTTGTCGAAGTTAACAGCAGAAATTGATTCCATACAAAGATTTACTATTTAAAACTAAATATTGTACTCTACGACCTCATTAGGCTAAACCACTGCACCTAGCTTCCCAATTTGTGGAAAATTTGAATATCTAAAGCATGTTACGGGTCTAAACTGATCCATTACGGCTATTTTCATCCACCTGGGTCGAAAGTTGTCGAAGTTAACAGCAGAAATTTATTCCATACAAAGATTTACTATTTAAAACTAAATATTGTACTCTACGACCTCATTAGGCTAAACCATTGCACCTAGCTTCCCAATTTGTGGAAAATTTGAATATCTAAAGCATATTACGGGTCTAAACTGATCCATTACGGCTATTTTCATCCACCTGGGTCGAAAGTTGTCGAATTTAACAGCAGAAATTGATTCCATACAAAGATTTACTATTTAAAACTAAATATTGTACTCTACGACCTCATTAGGCTAAACCATTGCACCTAGCTTCCCACTTTGTGGAAAATTTGAATATCTAAAGCATATTACGGGTCTAAACTGATCCATTACGTCTATTTTCATCCACCTGGGTCGAAAGTTGTCGAAGTTAACAGCAGAGATTGACTCCATACAAAGATTTACCATTTTAAACTAAATATTGTACTCTAAGACCTCATTGGGCTAAACCATTGCACCTAGCTTCCCAATTTATGGAAAATTTGAATATCTAAAGCATATTACGGGTCTAAACTGATCCATTACGGCTATTTTCATCCACCTGGGTCGAAAGTTGTCGAAGTTAACAGCAGAAATTGATTCCATACAAAGATTTACTATTTAAAACTAAATATTGTACTCTACGACCTCATTAGGCTAAACCATTGCACCTAGCTTCCCAATTTGTGGAAAATTTGAATATCTAAAGCATATTACGGGTCTAAACTGATCCATTACGGCTATTTTCATCCACCTGGGTCGAAAGTTGTCGAAGTTAACAGCAGAAATTGATTCCATACAAAGATTTACTATTTAAAACTAAATATTGAACTCTACGACCTCATTAAGCTAAACCATTGCACCTAGCTTCCCACTTTGTGGAAAATTTGAATATCTAAAGCATATTACGGGTCTAAACTGATCCATTACGGCTATTTTCATCCACCTGGGTCGAAAGTTGTTGAATTTAACAGCAGAAATTGATTCCATACAAAGATTTACTATTTAAAACTAAATATTGTACTCTACGACCTCATTAGGCTAAACCATTGCACCTAGCTTCCCAATTTGTGGAAAATTTGAATATCTAAAGCATATTACGGGTCTAAACTGATCTATTACGGCAATTTTCATCCACCTGGGTCGAAAGTTGTTGAATTTAACAGCAGAAATTGATTCCATACAAAGATTTACTATTTAAAACTAAATATTGTACTCTACGACCTCATTAGGCTAAACCATTGCACCTAGCTTCCCACTTTGTGGAAAATTTGAATATATAAAGCATATTACGGGTCTAAACTGATCCATTACGGCTATTTTCATCCACCTGGGTCGAAAGTTGTCGAATTTAACAGCAGAAATTGATTCCATACAAAGATTAACTATTTAAAACTAAATATTGTACTCTACGACCTCATTAGGCTAAACCATTGCACCTAGCTTCCCAATTTGTGGAAAATTTGAATATCTAAAGCATATTACGGGTTTAAACTGATCCATTACGGCTATTTTCATCCACCTGGGTCGAAAGTTGTCGAATTTAACAGCAGAAATTGATTCCATACAAAGATTTACTATTTAAAACTAAATATTGTACTCTACGACCTCATTAGGCTAAACCATTGCACCTAGCTTCCCACTTTGTGGAAAATTTGAATATCTAAAGCATATTACGGGTCTAAACTGATCCATTACGGCTATTTTCATCCACCTGGGTCGAAAGTTGTCGAATTTAACAGCAGAAATTGATTCCATACAAAGATTAACTATTTAAAACTAAATATTGTACTCTACGACCTCATTAAGCTAAACCATTGCACCTAGCTTCCCACTTTGTGGAAAATTTGAATATCTAAAGCATATTACGGGTCTAAACTGATCTATTACGGCTATTTTCATCCACCTGGGTCGAAAGTTGTCGAATTTAACAGCAGAAATTGATTCCATACAAAGATTTACTATTTAAAACTAAATATTGTACTCTACGACCTCATTAGGCTAAACCATTGCACCTAGCTTCCCACTTTGTGAAAAATTTGAATATATAAAGCATATTACGGGTTTAAACTGATCCATTACGGCTATTTTCATCCACCTGGGTCGAAAGTTGTCGAATTTAACAGCAGAAATTGATTCCATACAAAGATTTACTATTTAAAACTAAATATTGTACTCTACGACCTCATTAGGCTAAACCATTGCACCTCCCAATTTGTGGAAAATTTAAATATCTAAAGCATATTACGGGTTTAAACTGATCCATTACGGCTATTTTCATCCACCTGGGTCGAAAGTTGTCGAAGTTAACAGCAGAAATTGATTCCATACAAAGATTTACTATTTAAAACTAAATATTGTACTCTACGACCTCATTAGGCTAAACCACTGCACCTAGCTTCCCAATTTGTGGAAAATTTGAATATCTAAAGCATGTTACGGGTCTAAACTGATCCATTACGGCTATTTTCATCCACCTGGGTCGAAAGTTGTCGAAGTTAACAGCAGAAATTGATTCCATACAAAGATTTACTATTTAAAACTAAATATTGTACTCTACGACCTCATTAGGCTAAACCATTGCACCTAGCTTCCCAATTTGTGGAAAATTTGAATATCTAAAGCATATTACGGGTCTAAACTGATCCATTACGGCTATTTTCATCCACCTGGGTCGAAAGTTGTCGAATTTAACAGCAGAAATTGACTCCATACAAAGATTTACCATTTAAAACTAAATATTGTACTCTACGACCTCATTAGGCTAAACCATTGCACCTAGCTTCCCAATTTGTGGAAAATTTGAATATCTAAAGCATATTACGGGTCTAAACTGATCCATTACGGCTATTTTCATCCACCTGGGTCGAAAGTTGTCGAATTTAACAGCAGAAATTGATTCCATACAAAGATTAACTATTTAAAACTAAATATTGTACTCTACGACCTCATTAGGCTAAACCATTGCACCTAGCTTCCCACTTTGTGGAAAATTTGAATATCTAAAGCATATTACGGGTCTAAACTGATCCATTACGGCTATTTTCATCCACCTGGGTCGAAAGTTGTCGAATTTAACAGCAGAAATTGATTCCATACAAAGATTTACTATTTAAAACTAAATATTGTACTCTACGACCTCATTAGGCTAAACCATTGCACCTAGCTTCCCAATTTGTGGAAAATTTGAATATCTAAAGCATATTACGGGTCTAAACTGATCTATTACGGCTATTTTCATCCACCTGGGTCGAAAGTTGTCGAATTTAACAGCAGAAATTGATTCCATACAAAGATTTACTATTTAAAACTAAATATTGTACTCTACGACCTCATTAGGCTAAACCATTGCACCTAGCTTCCCACTTTGTGGAAAATTTGAATATCTAAAGCATATTACGGGTCTAAACTGATCCATTACGGCTATTTTCATCCACCTGGGTCGAAAGTTGTCGAATTTAACAGCAGAAATTGATTCCATACAAAGATTAACTATTTTAAAACTAAATATTGTACTCTACGACCTCATTAGGCTAAACCATTGCACCTAGCTTCCCACTTTGTGGAAAATTTGAATATCTAAAGCATATTACGGGTCTAAACTGATCCATTACGGCTATTTTCATCCACCTGGGTCGAAAGTTGTCGAATTTAACAGCAGAAATTGATTCCATACAAAGATTTACTATTTAAAACTAAATATTGTACTCTACGACCTCATTAGGCTAAACCATTGCACCTAGCTTCCCACTTTGTGGAAAATTTGAATATCTAAAGCATATTACGGGTCTAAACTGATCCATTACGGCTATTTTCATCCACCTGGGTCGAAAGTTGTCGAATTTAACAGCAGAAATTGATTCCATACAAAGATTAACTATTTAAAACTAAATATTGTACTCTACGACCTCATTAGGCTAAACCATTGCACCTAGCTTCCCACTTTGTGGAAAATTTGAATATCTAAAGCATATTACGGGTCTAAACTGATCTATTACGGCTATTTTCATCCACCTGGGTCGAAAGTTGTCGAATTTAACAGCAGAAATTGATTCCATACAAAGATTAACTATTTAAAACTAAATATTGTACTCTACGACCTCATTAAGCTAAACCATTGCACCTAGCTTCCCACTTTGTGGAAAATTTGAATATCTAAAGCATATTACGGGTCTAAACTGATCTATTACGGCTATTTTCATCCACCTGGGTCGAAAGTTGTCGAATTTAACAGCAGAAATTGATTCCATACAAAGATTTACTATTTAAAACTAAATATTGTACTCTACGACCTCATTAGGCTAAACCATTGCACCTAGCTTCCCAATTTGTGGAAAATTTGAATATCTAAAGCATATTACGGGTCTAAACTGATCCATTACGGCTATTTTCATCCACCTGGGTCGAAAGTTGTCGAATTTAACAGCAGAAATTGATTCCATACAAAGATTAACTATTTAAAACTAAATATTGTACTCTACGACCTCATTAAGCTAAACCATTGCACCTAGCTTCCCACTTTGTGGAAAATTTGAATATCTAAAGCATATTACGGGTCTAAACTGATCTATTACGGCTATTTTCATCCACCTGGGTCGAAAGTTGTCGAAGTTAACAGCAGAAATTGATTCCATACAAAGATTTACTATTTAAAACTAAATATTGTACTCTACGACCTCATTAGGCTAAACCATTGCACCTAGCTTCCCACTTTGTGGAAAATTTGAATATCTAAAGCATATTACGGGTCTAAACTGATCCATTACGGCTATTTTCATCCACCTGGGTCGAAAGTTGTCGAAGTTAACAGCAGAAATTGATTCCATACAAAGATTTACTATTTAAAACTAAATATTGTACTCTACGACCTCATTAGGCTAAACCATTGCACCTAGCTTCCCAATTTGTGGAAAATTTGAATATCTAAAGCATATTACGGGTCTAAACTGATCCATTACGGCTATTTTCATCCACCTGGGTCGAAAGTTGTCGAATTTAACAGCAGAAATTGATTCCATACAAAGATTAACTATTTAAAACTAAATATTGTACTCTACGACCTCATTAAGCTAAACCATTGCACCTAGCTTCCCACTTTGTGGAAAATTTGAATATCTAAAGCATATTACGGGTCTAAACTGATCTATTACGGCTATTTTCATCCACCTGGGTCGAAAGTTGTCGAATTTAACAGCAGAAATTGATTCCATACAAAGATTTACTATTTAAAACTAAATATTGTACTCTACGACCTCATTAGGCTAAACCATTGCACCTAGCTTCCCAATTTGTGGAAAATTTGAATATCTAAAGCATATTACGGGTCTAAACTGATCTATTACGGCTATTTTCATCCACCTGGGTCGAAAGTTGTCGAATTTAACAGCAGAAATTGATTCCATACAAAGATTTACTATTTAAAACTAAATATTGTACTCTACGACCTCATTAGGCTAAACCATTGCACCTAGCATCCCAATTTGTGGAAAATTTGAATATCTAAAGCATATTACGGGTCTAAACTGATCCATTACGGCTATTTTCATCCACCTGGGTCGAAAGTTGTCGAATTTAACAGCAGAAATTGATTCCATACAAAGATTAACTATTTAAAACTAAATATTGTACTCTACGACCTCATTAAGCTAAACCATTGCACCTAGCTTCCCACTTTGTGGAAAATTTGAATATCTAAAGCATATTACGGGTCTAAACTGATCTATTACGGCTATTTTCATCCACCTGGGTCGAAAGTTGTCGAATTTAACAGCAGAAATTGATTCCATACAAAGATTTACTATTTAAAACTAAATATTGTACTCTACGACCTCATTAGGCTAAACCATTGCACCTAGCTTCCCACTTTGTGGAAAATTTGAATATCTAAAGCATATAACGGGTCTAAACTGATCTATTACGGCTATTTTCATCCACCTGGGTCGAAAGTTGTCGAATTTAACAGCAGAAATTGATTCCATACAAAGATTTACTATTTAAAACTAAATATTGTACTCTACGACCTCATTAGGCTAAACCATTGCACCTAGCTTCCCACTTTGTGGAAAATTTGAATATCTAAAGCATATTACGGGTCTAAACTGATCTATTACGGCTATTTTCATCCACCTGGGTCGAAAGTTGTCGAATTTAACAGCAGAAATTGATTCCATACAAAGATTTACTATTTAAAACTAAATATTGTACTCTACGACCTCATTAGGCTAAACCATTGCACCTAGCTTCCCAATTTGTGGAAAATTTGAATATCTAAAGCATATTACGGGTCTAAACTGATCTATTACGGCTATTTTCATCCACCTGGGTCGAAAGTTGTCGAATTTAACAGCAGAAATTGATTCCATACAAAGATTTACTATTTAAAACTAAATATTGTACTCTACGACCTCATTAGGCTAAACCATTGCACCTAGCTTCCCAATTTGTGGAAAATTTGAATATCTAAAGCATATTACGGGTCTAAACTGATCCATTACGGCTATTTTCATCCACCTGGGTCGAAAGTTGTCGAATTTAACAGCAGAAATTGATTCCATACAAAGATTAACTATTTAAAACTAAATATTGTACTCTACGACCTCATTAGGCTAAACCATTGCACCTAGCTTCCCACTTTGTGGAAAATTTGAATATCTAAAGCATATTACGGGTCTAAACTGATCCATTACGGCTATTTTCATCCACCTGGGTCGAAAGTTGTCGAATTTAACAGCAGAAATTGATTCCATACAAAGATTAACTATTTAAAACTAAATATTGTACTCTACGACCTCATTAAGCTAAACCATTGCACCTAGCTTCCCACTTTGTGGAAAATTTGAATATCTAAAGCATATTACGGGTCTAAACTGATCCATTACGGCTATTTTCATCCACCTGGGTCGAAAGTTGTCGAATTTAACAGCAGAAATTGATTCCATACAAAGATTTACTATTTAAAACTAAATATTGTACTCTACGACCTCATTAGGCTAAACCATTGCACCTAGCTTCCCACTTTGTGGAAAATTTGAATATCTAAAGCATATTACGGGTCTAAACTGATCTATTACGGCTATTTTCATCCACCTGGGTCGAAAGTTGTCGAATTTAACAGCAGAAATTGATTCCATACAAAGATTTACTATTTAAAACTAAATATTGTACTCTACGACCTCATTAGGCTAAACCATTGCACCTAGCTTCCCACTTTGTGGAAAATTTGAATATCTAAAGCATATTACGGGTCTAAACTGATCTATTACGGCTATTTTCATCCACCTGGGTCGAAAGTTGTCGAATTTAACAGCAGAAATTGATTCCATACAAAGATTTACTATTTAAAACTAAATATTGTACTCTACGACCTCATTAGGCTAAACCATTGCACCTAGCTTCCCAATTTGTGGAAAATTTGAATATCTAAAGCATATTACGGGTCTAAACTGATCTATTACGGCTATTTTCATCCACCTGGGTCGAAAGTTGTCGAATTTAACAGCAGAAATTGATTCCATACAAAGATTTACTATTTAAAACTAAATATTGTACTCTACGACCTCATTGGGCTAAACCATTGCACCTAGCTTCCCATATTTATGGAAAATTTGAATATCTAAAGCATATTACGGGTCTAAACTGATCCATTACGGCTATTTTCATCCACCTGGGTCGAAAGTTGTCGAAGTTAACAGCAGAAATTGATTCCATACAAAGATTAACTATTTAAAACTAAATATTGTACTCTACGACCTCATTAAGCTAAACCATTGCACCTAGCTTCCCACTTTGTGGAAAATTTGAATATCTAAAGCATATTACGGGTCTAAACTGATCCATTACGGCTATTTTCATCCACCTGGGTCGAAAGTTGTCGAAGTTAACAGCAGAAACTGATTCCATACAAAGATTAACTATTTAAAACTAAATATTGTACTCTACGACCTCATTAAGCTAAACCATTGCACCTAGCTTCCCAATTTGTGGAAAATTTGAATATCTAAAGCATATTACGGGTCTAAACTGATCCATTACGGCTATTTTCATCCACCTGGGTCGAAAGTTGTCGAAGTTAACAGCAGAAATTGATTCCATACAAAGATTTACTATTTAAAACTAAATATTGTACTCTACGACCTCATTAGGCTAAACCATTGCACCTAGCTTCCCAATTTGTGGAAAATTTGAATATCTAAAGCATATTACGGGTCTAAACTGATCCATTACGGCTATTTTCATCCACCTGGGTCGAAAGTTGTCGAATTTAACAGCAGAAATTGATTCCATACAAAGATTAACTATTTAAAACTAAATATTGTACTCTACGACCTCATTAAGCTAAACCATTGCACCTAGCTTCCCACTTTGTGGAAAATTTGAATATCTAAAGCATATTACGGGTCTAAACTGATCTATTACGGCTATTTTCATCCACCTGGGTCGAAAGTTGTTGAATTTAACAGCAGAAATTGATTCCATACAAAGATTTACTATTTAAAACTAAATATTGTACTCTACGACCTCATTAGGATAAACCATTGCACCTAGCTTCCCAATTTGTGGAAAATTTGAATATCTAAAGCATATTACGGGTCTAAACTGATCTATTACGGCTATTTTCATCCACCTGGGTCGAAAGTTGTCGAAGTTAACAGCAGAGATTGACTCCATACAAAGATTTACCATTTTAAACTAAATATTGTACTCTACGACCTCATTAGGCTAAACCATTGCACCTAGCTTCCCAATTTGTGGAAAATTTGAATATCTAAAGCATATTACGGGTCTAAACTGATCTATTACGGCTATTTTCATCCACCTGGGTCGAAAGTTGTCGAATTTAACAGCAGAAATTGATTCCATACAAAGATTTACTATTTAAAACTAAATATTGTACTCTACGACCTCATTAGGCTAAACCATTGCACCTAGCTTCCCACTTTGTGGAAAATTTGAATATCTAAAGCATATTACGGGTCAAAACTGATCCATTACGGCTATTTTCATCCACCTGGGTCGAAAGTTGTCGAATTTAACAGCAGAAATTGATTCCATACAAAGATTAACTATTTAAAACTAAATATTGTACTCTACGACCTCATTAAGCTAAACCATTGCACCTAGCTTCCCACTTTGTGGAAAATTTGAATATCTAAATCATATTACGGGTCTCAACTGATCTATTACGGCTATTTTCATCCACCTGGGTCGAAAGTTGTCGAATTTAACAGCAGAAATTGATTCCATACAAAGATTAACTATTTAAAACTAAATATTGTACTCTACGACCTCATTAAGCTAAACCATTGCACCTAGCTTCCCACTTTGTGGAAAATTTGAATATCTAAAGCATATTACGGGTCTAAACTGATCTATTACGGCTATTTTCATCCACCTGGGTCGAAAGTTGTCGAATTTAACAGCAGAAATTGATTCCATACAAAGATTAACTATTTAAAACTAAATATTGTACTCTACGACCTCATTAAGCTAAACCATTGCACCTAGCTTCCCACTTTGTGGAAAATTTGAATATCTAAAGCATATTACGGGTCTAAACTGATCTATTACGGCTATTTTCATCCACCTGGGTCGAAAGTTGTCGAATTTAACAGCAGAAATTGATTCCATACAAAGATTTACTATTTAAAACTAAATATTGTACTCTACGACCTCATTAGGCTAAACCATTGCACCTAGCTTCCCACTTTGTGGAAAATTTGAATATCTAAAGCATATTACGGGTCTAAACTGATCTATTACGGCTATTTTCATCCACCTGGGTCGAAAGTTGTCGAATTTAACAGCAGAAATTGATTCCATACAAAGATTTACTATTTAAAACTAAATATTGTACTCTACGACCTCATTAGGCTAAACCATTGCACCTAGCTTCCCAATTTGTGGAAAATTTGAATATCTAAAGCATATTACGGGTCTAAACTGATCCATTACGGCTATTTTCATCCACCTGGGTCGAAAGTTGTCGAATTTAAGAGCAGAAATTGATTCCATACAAAGATTTACTATTTAAAACTAAATATTGTACTCTACGACCTCATTAGGCTAAACCATTGCACCTAGCTTCCCACTTTGTGGAAAATTTGAATATCTAAAGCATATTACGGGTCTAAACTGATCTATTACGGCTATTTTCATCCACCTGGGTCGAAAGTTGTCGAATTTAACAGCAGAAATTGATTCCATACAAAGATTAACTATTTAAAACTAAATATTGTACTCTACGACCTCATTAAGCTAAACCATTGCACCTAGCTTCCCACTTTGTGGAAAATTTGAATATCTAAAGCATATTACGGGTCTAAACTGATCTATTACGGCTATTTTCATCCACCTGGGTCGAAAGTTGTCGAATTTAACAGCAGAAATTGATTCCATACAAAGATTAACTATTTAAAACTAAATATTGTACTCTACGACCTCATTAGGCTAAACCATTGCACCTAGCTTCCCACTTTGTGGAAAATTTGAATATCTAAAGCATATTACGGGTCTAAACTGATCCTATTACGGCTATTTTCATCCACCTGGGTCGAAAGTTGTCGAATTTAACAGCAGAAATTGATTCCATACAAAGATTTACTATTTAAAACTAAATATTGTACTCTACGACCTCATTAGGCTAAACCATTGCACCTAGCTTCCCAATTTGTGGAAAATTTGAATATCTAAAGCATATTACGGGTCTAAACTGATCCATTACGGCTATTTTCATCCACCTGGGTCGAAAGTTGTCGAAGTTAACAGCAGAAATTGATTCCATACAAAGATTTACTATTTAAAACTAAATATTGTACTCTACGACCTCATTAGGCTAAACCATTGCACCTAGCTTCCCAATTTGTGGAAAATTTGAATATCTAAAGCATATTACGGGTCTAAACTGATCCATTACGGCTATTTTCATCCACCTGGGTCGAAAGTTGTCGAATTTAACAGCAGAAATTGATTCCATACAAAGATTTACTATTTAAAACTAAATATTGTACTCTACGACCTCATTAGGCTAAACCATTGCACCTAGCATCCCAATTTGTGGAAAATTTGAATATCTAAAGCATATTACGGGTCTAAACTGATCCATTACGGCTATTTTCATCCACCTGGGTCGAAAGTTGTCGAATTTAACAGCAGAAATTGATTCCATACAAAGATTAACTATTTAAAACTAAATATTGTACTCTACGACCTCATTAAGCTAAACCATTGCACCTAGCTTCCCACTTTGTGGAAAATTTGAATATCTAAAGCATATTACGGGTCTAAACTGATCTATTACGGCTATTTTCATCCACCTGGGTCGAAAGTTGTCGAATTTAACAGCAGAAATTGATTCCATACAAAGATTAACTATTTAAAACTAAATATTGTACTCTACGACCTCATTAAGCTAAACCATTGCACCTAGCTTCCCACTTTGTGGAAAATTTGAATATCTAAAGCATATTACGGGTCTAAACTGATCTATTACGGCTATTTTCATCCACCTGGGTCGAAAGTTGTCGAATTTAACAGCAGAAATTGATTCCATACAAAGATTAACTATTTAAAACTAAATATTGTACTCTACGACCTCATTAAGCTAAACCATTGCACCTAGCTTCCCACTTTGTGGAAAATTTGAATATCTAAAGCATATTACGGGTCTAAACTGATCCATTACGGCTATTTTCATCCACCTGGGTCGAAAGTTGTCGAAGTTAACAGCAGAAATTGATTCCATACAAAGATTTACTATTTAAAACTAAATATTGTACTCTACGACCTCATTAGGCTAAACCATTGCACCTAGCTTCCCAATTTGTGGAAAATTTGAATATCTAAAGCATATTACGGGTCTAAACTGATCCATTACGGCTATTTTCATCCACCTGGGTCGAAAGTTGTCGAATTTAACAGCAGAAATTGATTCCATACAAAGATTTACTATTTAAAACTAAATATTGTACTCTACGACCTCATTAAGCTAAACCATTGCACCTAGCTTCCCACTTTGTGGAAAATTTGAATATCTAAAGCATATTACGGGTCTAAACTGATCCATTACGGCTATTTTCATCCACCTGGGTCGAAAGTTGTCGAATTTAACAGCAGAAATTGATTCCATACAAAGATTAACTATTTAAAACTAAATATTGTACTCTACGACCTCATTAAGCTAAACCATTGCACCTAGCTTCCCACTTTGTGGAAAATTTGAATATCTAAAGCATATTACGGGTCCAAACTGATCTATTACGGCTATTTTCATCCACCTGGGTCGAAAGTTGTCGAATTTAACAGCAGAAATTGATTCCATACAAAGATTAACTATTTAAAACTAAATATTGTTCTCTACGACCTCATTAAGCTAAACCATTGCACCTAGCTTCCCACTTTGTGGAAAATTTGAATATCTAAAGCATATTACGGGTCTAAACTGATCTATTACGGCTATTTTCATCCACCTGGGTCGAAAGTTGTCGAAGTTAACAGCAGAAATTGATTCCATACAAAGATTTACTATTTAAAACTAAATATTGTACTCTACGACCTCATTAGGCTAAACCATTGCACCTAGCTTCCCAATTTGTGAAAAATTTGAATATCTAAAGCATATTACGGGTCTAAACTGATCTATTACGGCTATTTTCATCCACCTGGGTCGAAAGTTGTCGAATTTAACAGCAGAAATTGATTCCATACAAAGATTAACTATTTAAAACTAAATATTGTACTCTACGACCTCATTAAGCTAAACCATTGCACCTAGCTTCCCACTTTGTGGAAAATTTGAATATCTAAAGCATATTACGGGTCTAAACTGATCCATTACGGCTATTTTCATCCACCTGGGTCGAAAGTTGTCGAAGTTAACAGCAGAAATTGATTCCATACAAAGATTTACTATTTAAAACTAAATATTGTACTCTACGACCTCATTAGGCTAAACCATTGCACCTAGCTTCCCACTTTGTGGAAAATTTGAATATCTAAAGCATATTACGGGTCTAAACTGATCCATTACGGCTATTTTCATCCACCTGGGTCGAAAGTTGTCGAAGTTAACAGCAGAAATTGATTCCATACAAAGATTTACTATTTAAAACTAAATATTGTACTCTACGACCTCATTAGGCTAAACCATTGCACCTAGCTTCCCAATTTGTGGAAAATTTGAATATCTAAAGCATATTACGGGTCTAAACTGATCCATTACGGCTATTTTCATCCACCTGGGTCGAAAGTTGTCGAATTTAACAGCAGAAATTGATTCCATACAAAGATTAACTATTTAAAACTAAATATTGTACTCTACGACCTCATTAAGCTAAACCATTGCACCTAGCTTCCCACTTTGTGGAAAATTTGAATATCTAAAGCATATTACGGGTCTAAACTGATCTATTACGGCTATTTTCATCCACCTGGGTCGAAAGTTGTCGAATTTAACAGCAGAAATTGATTCCATACAAAGATTTACTATTTAAAACTAAATATTGTACTCTACGACCTCATTAGGCTAAACCATTGCACCTAGCTTCCCAATTTGTGGAAAATTTGAATATCTAAAGCATATTACGGGTCCAAACTGATCCATTACGGCTATTTTCATCCACCTGGGTCGAAAGTTGTCGAATTTAACAGCAGAAATTGATTCCATACAAAGATTAACTATTTAAAACTAAATATTGTACTCTACGACCTCATTAAGCTAAACCATTGCACCTAGCTTCCCACTTTGTGGAAAATTTGAATATCTAAAGCATATTACGGGTCCAAACTGATCTATTACGGCTATTTTCATCCACCTGGGTCGAAAGTTGTCGAATTTAACAGCAGAAATTGATTCCATACAAAGATTAACTATTTAAAACTAAATATTGTACTCTACGACCTCATTAGGCTAAACCATTGCACCTAGCTTCCCACTTTGTGGAAAATTTGAATATCTAAAGCATATTACGGGTCTAAACTGATCCATTACGGCTATTTTCATCCACCTGGGTCGAAAGTTGTCGAATTTAACAGCAGAAATTGATTCCATACAAAGATTAACTATTTAAAACTAAATATTGTACTCTACGACCTCATTAAGCTAAACCATTGCACCTAGCTTCCCACTTTGTGGAAAATTTGAATATCTAAAGCATATTACGGGTCTAAACTGATCTATTACGGCTATTTTCATCCACCTGG
Source organism: Lordiphosa clarofinis (assembly GCA_018904275.1). Classification (NCBI taxonomy): domain Eukaryota; kingdom Metazoa; phylum Arthropoda; class Insecta; order Diptera; family Drosophilidae; genus Lordiphosa; species Lordiphosa clarofinis. The sequence goes on from JAEIGQ010000361.1 coordinate 75,184, forward strand.
GTCGAAAGTTGTCGAAGTTAACAGCAGAAATTGATTCCATACAAAGATTTACTATTTAAAACTAAATATTGTACTCTACGACCTCATTAGGCTAAACCATTGCACCTAGCTTCCCAATTTGTGAAAAATTTGAATATCTAAAGCATATTACGGGTCTAAACTGATCTATTACGGCTATTTTCATCCACCTGGGTCGAAAGTTGTCGAATTTAACAGCAGAAATTGATTCCATACAAAGATTAACTATTTAAAACTAAATATTGTACTCTACGACCTCATTAAGCTAAACCATTGCACCTAGCTTCCCACTTTGTGGAAAATTTGAATATCTAAAGCATATTACGGGTCTAAACTGATCCATTACGGCTATTTTCATCCACCTGGGTCGAAAGTTGTCGAATTTAACAGCAGAAATTGATTCCATACAAAGATTTACTATTTAAAACTAAATATTGTACTCTACGACCTCATTAGGCTAAACCATTGCACCTAGCTTCCCAATTTGTGGAAAATTTGAATATCTAAAGCATATTACGGGTCTAAACTGATCCATTACGGCTATTTTCATCCACCTGGGTCGAAAGTTGTCGAATTTAACAGCAGAAATTGATTCCATACAAAGATTTACTATTTAAAACTAAATATTGTACTCTACGACCTCATTAGGCTAAACCATTGCACCTAGCTTCCCAATTTGTGGAAAATTTGAATATCTAAAGCATATTACGGGTCTAAACTGATCCATTACGGCTATTTTCATCCACCTGGGTCGAAAGTTGTCGAATTTAACAGCAGAAATTGATTCCATACAAAGATTAACTATTTAAAACTAAATATTGTACTCTACGACCTCATTAGGCTAAACCATTGCACCTAGCTTCCCAATTTGTGGAAAATTTGAATATCTAAAGCATATTACGGGTCTAAACTGATCCATTACGGCTATTTTCATCCACCTGGGTCGAAAGTTGTCGAATTTAACAGCAGAAATTGATTCCATACAAAGATTTACTATTTAAAACTAAATATTGTACTCTACGACCTCATTAGGCTAAACCATTGCACCTAGCTTCCCAATTTGTGGAAAATTTGAATATCTAAAGCATATTACGGGTCTAAACTGATCCATTACGGCTATTTTCATCCACCTGGGTCGAAAGTTGTCGAATTTAACAGCAGAAATTGATTCCATACAAAGATTTACTATTTAAAACTAAATATTGTACTCTACGACCTCATTAGGCTAAACCATTGCACCTAGCTTCCCAATTTGTGGAAAATTTGAATATCTAAAGCATATTACGGGTCTAAACTGATCCATTACGGCTATTTTCATCCACCTGGGTCGAAAGTTGTCGAATTTAACAGCAGAAATTGATTCCATACAAAGATTTACTATTTAAAACTAAATATTGTACTCTACGACCTCATTAAGCTAAACCATTGCACCTAGCTTCCCACTTTGTGGAAAATTTGAATATCTAAAGCATATTACGGGTCTAAACTGATCCATTACGGCTATTTTCATCCACCTGGGTCGAAAGTTGTCGAATTTAACAGCAGAAATTGATTCCATACAAAGATTTACTATTTAAAACTAAATATTGTACTCTACGACCTCATTAGGCTAAACCATTGCACCTAGCTTCCCAATTTGTGGAAAATTTGAATATCTAAAGCATATTACGGGTCTAAACTGATCCATTACGGCTATTTTCATCCACCTGGGTCGAAAGTTGTCGAATTTAACAGCAGAAATTGATTCCATACAAAGATTTACTATTTAAAACTAAATATTGTACTCTACGACCTCATTAGGCTAAACCATTGCACCTAGCTTCCCAATTTGTGGAAAATTTGAATATCTAAAGCATATTACGGGTCTAAACTGATCCATTACGGCTATTTTCATCCACCTGGGTCGAAAGTTGTCGAATTTAACAGCAGAAATTGATTCCATACAAAGATTTACTATTTAAAACTAAATATTGTACTCTACGACCTCATTAGGCTAAACCATTGCACCTAGCTTCCCAATTTGTGGAAAATTTGAATATCTAAAGCATATTACGGGTCTAAACTGATCTATTACGGCTATTTTCATCCACCTGGGTCGAAAGTTGTCGAATTTAACAGCAGAAATTGATTCCATACAAAGATTAACTATTTAAAACTAAATATTGTACTCTACGACCTCATTAAGCTAAACCATTGCACCTAGCTTCCCACTTTGTGGAAAATTTGAATATCTAAAGCATATTACGGGTCTAAACTGATCCATTACGGCTATTTTCATCCACCTGGGTCGAAAGTTGTCGAATTTAACAGCAGAAATTGATTCCATACAAAGATTTACTATTTAAAACTAAATATTGTACTCTACGACCTCATTAGGCTAAACCATTGCACCTAGCTTCCCAATTTGTGGAAAATTTGAATATCTAAAGCATATTACGGGTCTAAACTGATCCATTACGGCTATTTTCATCCACCTGGGTCGAAAGTTGTCGAAGTTAACAGCAGAAATTGATTCCATACAAAGATTTACTATTTAAAACTAAATATTGTACTCTACGACCTCATTAGGCTAAACCATTGCACCTAGCTTCCCAATTTGTGGAAAATTTGAATATCTAAAGCATATTACGGGTCTAAACTGATCCATTACGGCTATTTTCATCCACCTGGGTCGAAAGTTGTCGAATTTAACAGCAGAAATTGATTCCATACAAAGATTAACTATTTAAAACTAAATATTGTACTCTACGACCTCATTAAGCTAAACCATTGCACCTAGCTTCCCACTTTGTGGAAAATTTGAATATCTAAAGCATATTACGGGTCTAAACTGATCTATTACGGCTATTTTCATCCACCTGGGTCGAAAGTTGTCGAATTTAACAGCAGAAATTGATTCCATACAAAGATTTACTATTTAAAACTAAATATTGTACTCTACGACCTCATTAGGCTAAACCATTGCACCTAGCTTCCCAATTTGTGGAAAATTTGAATATCTAAAGCATATTACGGGTCTAAACTGATCCATTACGGCTATTTTCATCCACCTGGGTCGAAAGTTGTCGAATTTAACAGCAGAAATTGATTCCATACAAAGATTAACTATTTAAAACTAAATATTGTACTCTACGACCTCATTAGGCTAAACCATTGCACCTAGCTTCCCAATTTGTGGAAAATTTGAATATCTAAAGCATATTACGGGTCTAAACTGATCCATTACGGCTATTTTCATCCACCTGGGTCGAAAGTTGTCGAATTTAACAGCAGAAATTGATTCCATACAAAGATTTACTATTTAAAACTAAATATTGTACTCTACGACCTCATTAGGCTAAACCATTGCACCTAGCTTCCCAATTTGTGGAAAATTTGAATATCTAAAGCATATTACGGGTCTAAACTGATCCATTACGGCTATTTTCATCCACCTGGGTCGAAAGTTGTCGAATTTAACAGCAGAAATTGATTCCATACAAAGATTTACTATTTAAAACTAAATATTGTACTCTACGACCTCATTAGGCTAAACCATTGCACCTAGCTTCCCAATTTGTGGAAAATTTGAATATCTAAAGCATATTACGGGTCTAAACTGATCCATTACGGCTATTTTCATCCACCTGGGTCGAAAGTTGTCGAATTTAACAGCAGAAATTGATTCCATACAAAGATTAACTATTTAAAACTAAATATTGTACTCTACGACCTCATTAGGCTAAACCATTGCACCTAGCTTCCCAATTTGTGGAAAATTTGAATATCTAAAGCATATTACGGGTCTAAACTGATCCATTACGGCTATTTTCATCCACCTGGGTCGAAAGTTGTCGAATTTAACAGCAGAAATTGATTCCATACAAAGATTTACTATTTAAAACTAAATATTGTACTCTACGACCTCATTAGGCTAAACCATTGCACCTAGCTTCCCACTTTGTGGAAAATTTGAATATCTAAAGCATATTACGGGTCTAAACTGATCCATTACGGCTATTTTCATCCACCTGGGTCGAAAGTTGTCGAATTTAACAGCAGAAATTGATTCCATACAAAGATTTACTATTTAAAACTAAATATTGTACTCTACGACCTCATTAGGCTAAACCATTGCACCTAGCTTCCCAATTTGTGGAAAATTTGAATATCTAAAGCATATTACGGGTCTAAACTGATCCATTACGGCTATTTTCATCCACCTGGGTCGAAAGTTGTCGAATTTAACAGCAGAAATTGATTCCATACAAAGATTAACTATTTAAAACTAAATATTGTACTCTACGACCTCATTAGGCTAAACCATTGCACCTAGCTTCCCACTTTGTGGAAAATTTGAATATCTAAAGCATATTACGGGTCTAAACTGATCTATTACGGCTATTTTCATCCACCTGGGTCGAAAGTTGTCGAATTTAACAGCAGAAATTGATTCCATACAAAGATTTACTATTTAAAACTAAATATTGTACTCTACGACCTCATTAGGCTAAACCATTGCACCTAGCTTCCCAATTTGTGGAAAATTTGAATATCTAAAGCATATTACGGGTCTAAACTGATCCATTACGGCTATTTTCATCCACCTGGGTCGAAAGTTGTCGAATTTAACAGCAGAAATTGATTCCATACAAAGATTAACTATTTAAAACTAAATATTGTACTCTACGACCTCATTAAGCTAAACCATTGCACCTAGCTTCCCACTTTGTGGAAAATTTGAATATCTAAAGCATATTACGGGTCTAAACTGATCCATTACGGCTATTTTCATCCACCTGGGTCGAAAGTTGTCGAAGTTAACAGCAGAAATTGATTCCATACAAAGATTTACTATTTAAAACTAAATATTGTACTCTACGACCTCATTAGGCTAAACCATTGCACCTAGCTTCCCAATTTGTGGAAAATTTGAATATCTAAAGCATATTACGGGTCTAAACTGATCCATTACGGCTATTTTCATCCACCTGGGTCGAAAGTTGTCGAATTTAACAGCAGAAATTGATTCCATACAAAGATTAACTATTTAAAACTAAATATTGTACTCTACGACCTCATTAAGCTAAACCATTGCACCTAGCTTCCCACTTTGTGGAAAATTTGAATATCTAAAGCATATTACGGGTCTAAACTGATCCATTACGGCTATTTTCATCCACCTGGGTCGAAAGTTGTCGAAGTTAACAGCAGAAATTGATTCCATACAAAGATTTACTATTTAAAACTAAATATTGTACTCTACGACCTCATTAGGCTAAACCATTGCACCTAGCTTCCCAATTTGTGGAAAATTTGAATATCTAAAGCATATTACGGGTCTAAACTGATCCATTACGGCTATTTTCATCCACCTGGGTCGAAAGTTGTCGAAGTTAACAGCAGAAATTGATTCCATACAAAGATTTACTATTTAAAACTAAATATTGTACTCTACGACCTCATTAGGCTAAACCATTGCACCTAGCTTCCCAATTTGTGGAAAATTTGAATATCTAAAGCATATTACGGGTCTAAACTGATCCATTACGGCTATTTTCATCCACCTGGGTCGAAAGTTGTCGAATTTAACAGCAGAAATTGATTCCATACAAAGATTTAACTATTTAAAACTAAATATTGTACTCTACGACCTCATTAGGCTAAACCATTGCACCTAGCTTCCCAATTTGTGGAAAATTTGAATATCTAAAGCATATTACGGGTCTAAACTGATCCATTACGGCTATTTTCATCCACCTGGGTCGAAAGTTGTCGAAGTTAACAGCAGAAATTGATTCCATACAAAGATTTACTATTTAAAACTAAATATTGTACTCTACGACCTCATTAGGCTAAACCATTGCACCTAGCTTCCCAATTTGTGGAAAATTTGAATATCTAAAGCATATTACGGGTCTAAACTGATCCATTACGGCTATTTTCATCCACCTGGGTCGAAAGTTGTCGAATTTAACAGCAGAAATTGATTCCATACAAAGATTTACTATTTAAAACTAAATATTGTACTCTACGACCTCATTAGGCTAAACCATTGCACCTAGCTTCCCACTTTGTGGAAAATTTGAATATCTAAAGCATATTACGGGTCTAAACTGATCCATTACGGCTATTTTCATCCACCTGGGTCGAAAGTTGTCGAAGTTAACAGCAGAAATTGATTCCATACAAAGATTTACTATTTAAAACTAAATATTGTACTCTACGACCTCATTAGGCTAAACCATTGCACCTAGCTTCCCAATTTGTGGAAAATTTGAATATCTAAAGCATATTACGGGTCTAAACTGATCCATTACGGCTATTTTCATCCACCTGGGTCGAAAGTTGTCGAATTTAACAGCAGAAATTGATTCCATACAAAGATTAACTATTTAAAACTAAATATTGTACTCTACGACCTCATTAGGCTAAACCATTGCACCTAGCTTCCCAATTTATGGAAAATTTGAATATCTAAAGCATATTACGGGTCTAAACTGATCCATTACGGCTATTTTCATCCACCTGGGTCGAAAGTTGTCGAAGTTAACAGCAGAAATTGACTCCATACAAAGATTTACCATTTAAAACTAAATATTGTACTCTACGACCTCATTAGGCTAAACCATTGCACCTAGCTTCCCAATTTGTGGAAAATTTGAATATCTAAAGCATATTACGGGTCTAAACTGATCCATTACGGCTATTTTCATCCACCTGGGTCGAAAGTTGTCGAAGTTAACAGCAGAAATTGATTCCATACAAAGATTTACTATTTAAAACTAAATATTGTACTCTACGACCTCATTAGGCTAAACCATTGCACCTAGCTTCCCAATTTGTGGAAAATTTGAATATCTAAAGCATATTACGGGTCTAAACTGATCCATTACGGCTATTTTCATCCACCTGGGTCGAAAGTTGTCGAAGTTAACAGCAGAAATTGATTCCATACAAAGATTTACTATTTAAAACTAAATATTGTACTCTACGACCTCATTAGGCTAAACCATTGCACCTAGCTTCCCACTTTGTGGAAAATTTGAATATCTAAAGCATATTACGGGTCTAAACTGATCCATTACGGCTATTTTCATCCACCTGGGTCGAAAGTTGTCGAATTTAACAGCAGAAATTGATTCCATACAAAGATTTACTATTTAAAACTAAATATTGTACTCTACGACCTCATTAGGCTAAACCATTGCACCTAGCTTCCCAATTTGTGGAAAATTTGAATATCTAAAGCATATTACGGGTCTAAACTGATCCATTACGGCTATTTTCATCCACCTGGGTCGAAAGTTGTCGAAGTTAACAGCAGAAATTGATTCCATACAAAGATTTACTATTTAAAACTAAATATTGTACTCTACGACCTCATTAGGCTAAACCATTGCACCTAGCTTCCCACTTTGTGGAAAATTTGAATATCTAAAGCATATTACGGGTCTAAACTGATCCATTACGGCTATTTTCATCCACCTGGGTCGAAAGTTGTCGAAGTTAACAGCAGAAATTGATTCCATACAAAGATTTACTATTTAAAACTAAATATTGTACTCTACGACCTCATTAGGCTAAACCATTGCACCTAGCTTCCCAATTTGTGAAAAATTTGAATATCTAAAGCATATTACGGGTCTAAACTGATCTATTACGGCTATTTTCATCCACCTGGGTCGAAAGTTGTCGAATTTAACAGCAGAAATTGATTCCATACAAAGATTAACTATTTAAAACTAAATATTGTACTCTACGACCTCATTAAGCTAAACCATTGCACTTAGCTTCCCACTTTGTGGAAAATTTGAATATCTAAAGCATATTACGGGTCTAAACTGATCTATTACGGCTATTTTCATCCACCTGGGTCGAAAGTTGTCGAATTTAACAGCAGAAATTGATTCCATACAAAGATTTACTATTTAAAACTAAATATTGTACTCTACGACCTCATTAGGCTAAACCATTGCACCTAGCTTCCCAATTTGTGGAAAATTTGAATATCTAAAGCATATTACGGGTCCAAACTGATCCATTACGGCTATTTTCATCCACCTGGGTCGAAAGTTGTCGAAGTTAACAGCAGAAATTGATTCCATACAAAGATTTACTATTTAAAACTAAATATTGTACTCTACGACCTCATTAGGCTAAACCATTGCACCTAGCTTCCCAATTTGTGGAAAATTTGAATATCTAAAGCATATTACGGGTCTAAACTGATCCATTACGGCTATTTTCATCCACCTGGGTCGAAAGTTGTCGAAGTTAACAGCAGAAATTGATTCCATACAAAGATTTACTATTTAAAACTAAATATTGTACTCTACGACCTCATTAGGCTAAACCATTGCACCTAGCTTCCCACTTTGTGGAAAATTTGAATATCTAAAGCATATTACGGGTCTAAACTGATCCATTACGGCTATTTTCATCCACCTGGGTCGAAAGTTGTCGAAGTTAACAGCAGAAATTGATTCCATACAAAGATTTACTATTTAAAACTAAATATTGTACTCTACGACCTCATTGGGCTAAACCATTGCACCTAGCTTCCCAATTTGTGGAAAACTTGAATATCTAAAGCATATTACGGGTCTAAACTGATCTATTACGGCTATTTTCATCCACCTGGGTCGAAAGTTGTCGAATTTAACAGCAGAAATTGATTCCATACAAAGATTAACTATTTAAAACTAAATATTGTACTCTACGACCTCATTAAGCTAAACCATTGCACTTAGCTTCCCACTTTGTGGAAAATTTGAATATCTAAAGCATATTACGGGTCTAAACTGATCCATTACGGCTATTTTCATCCACCTGGGTCGAAAGTTGTCGAAGTTAACAGCAGAAATTGATTCCATACAAAGATTTACTATTTAAAACTAAATATTGTACTCTACGACCTCATTAGGCTAAACCATTGCACCTAGCTTCCCAATTTGTGGAAAATTTGAATATCTAAAGCATATTACGGGTCTAAACTGATCCATTACGGCTATTTTCATCCACCTGGGTCGAAAGTTGTCGAAGTTAACAGCAGAAATTGATTCCATACAAAGATTTACTATTTAAAACTAAATATTGTACTCTACGACCTCATTAAGCTAAACCATTGCACCTAGCTTCCCACTTTGTGGAAAATTTGAATATCTAAAGCATATCACGGGTCTAAACTGATCCATTACGGCTATTTTCATCCACCTGGGTCGAAAGTTGTCGAATTTAACAGCAGAAATTGATTCCATACAAAGATTTACTATTTAAAACTAAATATTGTACTCTACGACCTCATTAGGCTAAACCATTGCACCTAGCTTCCCAATTTGTGGAAAATTTGAATATCTAAAGCATATTACGGGTCTAAACTGATCCATTACGGCTATTTTCATCCACCTGGGTCGAAAGTTGTCGAAGTTAACAGCAGAAATTGATTCCATACAAAGATTTACTATTTAAAACTAAATATTGTACTCTACGACCTCATTAGGCTAAACCATTGCACCTAGCTTCCCAATTTGTGGAAAATTTGAATATCTAAAGCATATTACGGGTCTAAACTGATCCATTACGGCTATTTTCATCCACCTGGGTCGAAAGTTGTCGAAGTTAACAGCAGAGATTGACTCCATACAAAGATTTACCATTTTAAACTAAATATTGTACTCTACGACCTCATTAAGCTAAACCATTGCACCTAGCTTCCCACTTTGTGGAAAATTTGAATATCTAAAGCATATTACGGGTCTAAACTGATCTATTACGGCTATTTTCATCCACCTGGGTCGAAAGTTGTCGAATTTAACAGCAGAAATTGATTCCATACAAAGATTAACTATTTAAAACTAAATATTGTACTCTACGACCTCATTAAGCTAAACCATTGCACCTAGCTTCCCACTTTGTGGAAAATTTGAATATCTAAAGCATATTACGGGTCTAAACTGATCTATTACGGCTATTTTCATCCACCTGGGTCGAAAGTTGTCGAATTTAACAGCAGAAATTGATTCCATACAAAGATTTACTATTTAAAACTAAATATTGTACTCTACGACCTCATTGGGCTAAACCATTGCACCTAGCTTCCCATATTTATGGAAAATTTGAATATCTAAAGCATATTACGGGTCTAAACTGATCCATTACGGCTATTTTCATCCACCTGGGTCGAAAGTTGTCGAAGTTAACAGCAGAAATTGATTCCATACAAAGATTTACTATTTAAAACTAAATATTGTACTCTACGACCTCATTGGGCTAAACCATTGCACCTAGCTTCCCAATTTATGGAAAATTTGAATATCTAAAGCATATTACGGGTCTAAACTGATCTATTACGGCAATTTTCATCCACCTGGGTCGAAAGTTGTTGAAAATAACAGCAGAAATTGATTCCATACAAAGATTTACTATTTAAAACTAAATATTGTACTCTACGACCTCATTAGGCTAAACCATTGCACCTAGCATCCCAATTTGTGGAAAATTTGAATATATAAAGCATATTACGGGTTTAAACTGATCCATTACGGCTATTTTCATCCACCTGGGTCGAAAGTTTTCGAAGTTAACAGCAGAAATTGATTCCATACAAAGATTTACTATTTAAAACTAAATATTGTACTCTACGACCTCATTAAGCTAAACCATTGCACCTAGCTTCCCACTTTGTGGAAAATTTGAATATCTAAAGCATATTACGGGTCTAAACTGATCCATTACGGCTATTTTCATCCACCTGGGTCGAAAGTTGTCGAAGTTAACAGCAGAAACTGATTCCATACAAAGATTAACTATTTAAAACTAAATATTGTACTCTACGACCTCATTAAGCTAAACCATTGCACCTAGCTTCCCACTTTGTGGAAAATTTGAATATCTAAAGCATATTACGGGTCTAAACTGATCTATTACGGCTATTTTCATCCACCTGGGTCGAAAGTTGTCGAAGTTAACAGCAGAGATTGACTCCATACAAAGATTTACCATTTTAAACTAAATATTGTACTCTACGACCTCATTAGGCTAAACCATTGCACCTAGCTTCCCAATTTGTGGAAAATTTGAATATCTAAAGCATATTACGGGTCTAAACTGATCCATTACGGCTATTTTCATCCACCTGGGTCGAAAGTTGTCGAATTTAACAGCAGAAATTGATTCCATACAAAGATTAACTATTTAAAACTAAATATTGTACTCTACGACCTCATTAAGCTAAACCATTGCACCTAGCTTCCCACTTTGTGGAAAATTTGAATATCTAAAGCATATTACGGGTCTCAACTGATCTATTACGGCTATTTTCATCCACCTGGGTCGAAAGTTGTCGAATTTAACAGCAGAAATTGATTCCATACAAAGATTTACTATTTAAAACTAAATATTGTACTCTACGACCTCATTAGGCTAAACCATTGCACCTAGCTTCCCACTTTGTGGAAAATTTGAATATCTAAAGCATATTACGGGTCTAAACTGATCTATTACGGCTATTTTCATCCACCTGGGTCGAAAGTTGTCGAATTTAACAGCAGAAATTGATTCCATACAAAGATTTTCTATTTAAAACTAAATATTGTACTCTACGACCTCATTAGGCTAAACCATTGCACCTAGCTTCCCAATTTGTGGAAAATTTGAATATCTAAAGCATATTACGGGTCTAAACTGATCCATTACGGCTATTTTCATCCACCTGGGTCGAAAGTTGTCGAATTTAAGAGCAGAAATTGATTCCATACAAAGATTAACTATTTAAAACTAAATATTGTACTCTACGACCTCATTAAGCTAAACCATTGCACCTAGCTTCCCACTTTGTGGAAAATTTAAATATCTAAAGCATATTACGGGTCTAAACTGATCTATTACGGCTATTTTCATCCACCTGGGTCGAAAGTTGTCGAATTTAACAGCAGAAATTGATTCCATACAAAGATTTTCTATTTAAAACTAAATATTGTACTCTACGACCTCATTAGGCTAAACCATTGCACCTAGCTTCCCAATTTGTGGAAAATTTGAATATCTAAAGCATATTACGGGTCTAAACTGATCCATTACGGCTATTTTCATCCACCTGGGTCGAAAGTTGTCGAATTTAAGAGTAGAAATTGATTCCATACAAAGATTAACTATTTAAAACTAAATATTGTACTCTACGACCTCATTAAGCTAAAGCATTGCACCTAGCTTCCCACTTTGTGGAAAATTTGAATATCTAAAGCATATTACGGGTCTAAACTGATCTATTACGGCTATTTTCATCCACCTGGGTCGAAAGTTGTTGAATTTAACAGCAGAAATTGATTCCATACAAAGATACCGAGTAACCCTAGTGAGAACAAGACCAGCTAAGTCGAAGCTCCGCGCACTAAATTTGAAAATTAAAGCTTGAAGACGCTGCAAAAGCTTAATTGTTGCCGCAAGTGATATACACGCATTGGAAATACACGGGCTTGATCGAGGACAGAACGGATTTCAACCCAGACAAAAAATCTTCAAAACTCGGCCACAGGAGCCTCAGCGGCTAGTAATCAAAACAGAAAACAAGTAAGAAAGCGAAATACCCCTCACCCACACATAAGTCAGCTGAAATAGTGGCTTTCTATACAAATTCGAATAAAAAAGCTTTCTATATTTCGGCACAAAGGCGCCCCCTGTAGTTCGAGTTTCCACCCACACTGTAAATTTGTGGTGCATACTTGTAGGCTGCGAAATTGGAGTGGACCCTGTTAAAATAATTATAGCTAAAGATAATGAAACGTACTCCTCCACCGAAAATGCCTCTTAAATCCAACAATGATGAAGGTACTGCACTTAGCACCCCGTCGGGTCAAAGCATCCCATCATTGACAGGTGCCAAGCGACTTCTACAGGATATATCTCCTGAAGACCGGATAGCGAGCTCGAACCATACGGTTGGAAATATGGAACTTTCGGAGCTTATGTGCGTCATGTCTTCCCTACTAGATGAAAAATTTAAAAAAAACCGCTTCAAAGGAAGACATCGAAAGCATCAAGGTCGATGTCTCCGAAGTGCATAGCAAGGTTGAGAAGCTCTCTCACGAAAACGAAATGCTCAAAGCGGAACTGCGGGAATTGAGATCAAAACAAGCAGATGAATGTCGTCGACTTGAACAGGTAGAGGAAAGCGTCAAGCACAGAAACCTTATTTTTAGAGGCATGAATTCACACACTCGCCCATACGAAGCAGTAAAGACACTACTCACGACCAAACTTCATATCCCGGCACCGGCACCAATAGAGAATGTGAGAAAATTAACCGAAAAAGACGGGAAGATGACGGTGGTAGTAGAATTTGCCACAACCTCGGCTATACAAACTATTTTGAAGAACACCAAACAGCTGAAGGGAACAACTGTGTACGTGGAAAGGGATTTAACGACTAAGAGACAGTTGCAGAAACGCCTGATGCTCACGTTGCGAAAGGAAATACTGGCTATTAATTCCACAAAACGAATTTATGTTAGAGATGACAGGATGGCAATCGAAGACAAATGGTTTTATTGGAACAGTTCTGGCGAGCTCATGAACAACAAAAATCCTGCAGCACAGATCCTACAAAGCCTCTACGGTCCCAACTTCACTCTCAATACCAAATTTGAAGATGTGGAAAGCCGCTCAAAAAACTAAAAAATTGCAGATATTCCGAAAAAATATAAAAATTCTAGCTTATAATATATCAGGATTAAGAAGTAAACTATTATATAAGAATTTTATAAACTATGTAAACAATCATGAAATATTTTTCCTTTTCGAAACATTTATCGAGAGAAACTTTGAAGAGCTGGCTGCCTATTTTCCGGATCATTGTCTACATTGGATTCCAGCAACGCGCCGATGCGCGAGAGGGCGGGCAAGCGGAGGAAGTTTGTACGGCATACAAAAGACTTTAACCAATGTTTTTAGTTATACCAACAGCGAGGAGGTTACTGCGGTAAAACTTACACGGCAATTGCAGACATGGCTTATCGTTCCGCAATACATAAACTGTAACCAATGGAAGCACGATTTCGAAAAATTATATAACTACGTGATGGAGTGCACAGAAGAAAACATTATGATTATTGGGGATCTAAACGGGCGAATTGGCGAAAATCAGGTGATTACGGAAGACCCAAAACAGCGCATGGTTATGCTCTTTTAACGAGAGAATCGAAGGATCGGAAAAAGGACTCGAATGGGCGCCATATTATCGAGATGTGTGAAACACTAAATTTGACAGTCCTGAACGGAAGAACTACTGGAGATGCTATGGGTGAATACACGTACATGAGAGGTGATACCGCATCTACTATTGACTACTGCATCATAAGAGGAAAATGGCATGAAATGGTAACAGACGTCACTGTCGAAGACGAGATATTTTCGGATCATCTGCCAGTGGTAACGCAAACCAATATTCGCCCAATAATTGTCAACGACAAGGAAAGCAAACTTCTGCCACAGCTGAGGTGGGTGCAGAAGAAGGCTGATCAGTATAGAGACCGCTTAAACGAACAATTAGAAAATCATAGGCTGAACACAAATAATGGAAATTACACGATTGACACATTGGAAAAAAGTATAACAACGGCAGCAAAATGTATGGGAAGAAAATCATCGAAAAAGAATTATGTTCAACCATGGTTTGATAAAGTGTGTGAGGCGGCCAGAGAACTGTCTTTTGAAGCACTTAAACATGCTAAGCAAAGCGATTGCAGCAGAGCTAGAGCTTACTACCACCAGACTAATCAAGCTTACAAACAAATATGCAAAGATAAACGGGCTACGTACTATTTTCAGTTGGAATTATCCATCTCAAAGATAAAAAGCAGCAAGGACTTCTGGGAAATAGCACAAAAGCTAAACGGCGGCAAATTAAGGAAAGGAATTCAAGCGGAACCAAAAGCACTGGCACTCTATTTTCAGAAGCTTCTTTATATGAGTCAGCCAGAAACTCAGCTGTGCTATGCTTTACCCATGATTGAGAACAGCAATCTCGATGTAGCGATCTCAGTTGGGGAAGTTAATATGGCGATTGCAAAATGCAAATGCAAAAAAGCTCCTGGTGCTGATCGCATCCCCGCTGAATTTCTAAAGGAAGCTTCTCCGGGTTTCATCGAGTGTCTTACAAATGTGTACAACCATATTATGCTTAACTCAGAGGCACCAGTTTCCTTCCGACTAAATGTTATATATCCCATATACAAGAAAGGGGACCCAGCGCAAGCAGAAAATTATAGAGGAATCTCATTTCAAAACGCAATGGTAAAGGTGTTCTCCTCTGTTATCTTAGCTCGTCTAATTGCTTGGGTGAACCAAAAGAACCTGCTCAGCGAGTACCAATCCGGCTTCCGAAAGGGCTACTCAACTGTTGATAGCATTTCTGTCCTCACCAGCTTCGCACAGCATTACTTGAAACAGAAAAAAAAGCTGTACATGTTTTTTTGTCGATTTCGAGCAGCTTTCGACACCATTAACAGGAATGCCCTTCTTTACAAACTGAGCAATCTTGGATTATCGTCGAAAATGCTTGCAGTTATAAAAAGCCTATACGTCGACAATAAAACGACAGTATGGGACGGAGACAAATGCTCGGACTGGTTTGAGACAAACAGAGGAGTAAAACAAGGATGTCTTTTGAGTCCGTTGCTATTCGCACTGTTCATCGAAGACCTGCATGACTACCTAAGCGGAGGAGCCAGGCTGGGAGATGTCACTTGTAAAGTACTTATGTACGCCGATGATATGGTACTATTGGCCGAAAGTGCGGAAGAGATGCAGTATACAATTGACAAAGTATCTGAGTATTGTAAACAGTGGAGCCTTGTCATT
This sequence comes from Lordiphosa clarofinis, assembly GCA_018904275.1. NCBI lineage: Eukaryota > Metazoa > Arthropoda > Insecta > Diptera > Drosophilidae > Lordiphosa > Lordiphosa clarofinis. Next base: position 91,039 of record JAEIGQ010000361.1, read on the forward strand.
AACACGGAGAAATCCAAAATCATGGTGGTTCGAGATGGCAGAGGGCGCCTTGCAAGAGCAGAGAAGTGGTACCTCGATGGGACAGAGCTGGAAGCTGTCAAGGATTATAAATATCTAGGTGTCACACTGACACAGAATATGCGGTTTGATACACATCTGCGGAACAAATTATCAGAAGCGAGGATTGCAATCAACAGCACGTGGAAAAGTTTCATGTCAAGAAAAGACATAAAACCAAGTGCGAAGTACAAGCTATTTGAGGCAACGGCAAGATCAATTATGCTATATGCAGCAGAGGTGTGGGGCTATGCCGAATACGATAGTGTGGAAAAGCTAGCGCGTAAACTGCCAATCAACACACCAACATATGCGATACACCTTGAGACTGGTCTACCTACCCTCTACCACAATACACTGGACAGACATTTTAAATACATGAGGAAAATCATGGATCTACCTCAGAACAGGCTTCCTAAGTTAGTCGCTATGCAAATCCTGAGGGACCAATCGCAGTGCTTTGCAGAATGGCAAAAAATTTTCCAGGCTAATAGTATGATTTGCGATATAGAAGACATAGCTGAATGGAGAAGAACGCACGACATTGTACTGGAAAGAGTTGATGAAGCCCAGCGGAATTCCTTTGAGGTCACTGCTCGGCAGAGCGAAACTCGGATTTTATATAAAGGCCTAATCTTCAACCTGGGACAAAGCAATTATTTTACAGATGACTTTTCAGTAGATGCTATAAAAGTAATTTTTCAAGCGAGATCCGAAATGCTGCCACTAAACTATAGACCCCACATTAGCGACGAGAAGTGCTCGCTTTGCAACATGAGCGCCAGGGAGGACACCTTCCATTTCCTCTCAGAATGCCCAATTCTGGGAGAACTCCGGCTTAAATATTTCGGAGAAAGATCCTTCACATGGGAAAAAACTAGAGATCGACTCAACGGAGAAAATTGGATTACACTTGCGGCTTATCTCTCTGCTGCCCTTAAATATAGACTGAAAATTGTAACAGAGGATTTTTAAAAAATATATATAATAGTTTAAGCTTACTTATACATACTCCTTGTACTAAGTAATATAAATATTATATAAGAGTGCAAACGGCTATTGCCAAGCAATTATTGAAAATAAATATAATACTACTACAAAAAGATTTACTATTTAAAACTAAATATTGTACTCTACGACCTCATTAGGATAAACCATTGCACCTAGCTTCCCAATTTGTGGAAAATTTGAATATCTAAAGCATATTACGGGTCTAAACTGATCTATTACGGCTATTTTCATCCACCTGGGTCGAAAGTTGTCGAATTTAACAGCAGAAATTGATTCCATACAAAGATTTACTATTTAAAACTAAATATTGTACTCTACGACCTCATTAGGCTAAACCATTGCACCTAGCTTCCCAATTTGTGGAAAATTTGAATATCTAAAGCATATTACGGGTCTAAACTGATCCATTACGGCTATTTTCATCCACCTGGGTCGAAAGTTGTCGAATTTAACAGCAGAAATTGATTCCATACAAAGATTAACTATTTAAAACTAAATATTGTACTCTACGACCTCATTAAGCTAAACCATTGCACCTAGCTTCCCAATTTGTGGAAAATTTGAATATCTAAAGCATATTACGGGTCTAAACTGATCCATTACGGCTATTTTCATCCACCTGGGTCGAAAGTTGTTGAATTTAACAGCAGAAATTGATTCCATACAAAGATTTACTATTTAAAACTAAATATTGTACTCTACGACCTCATTAGGCTAAACCATTGCACCTAGCTTCCCACTTTGTGGAAAATTTGAATATCTAAAGCGTATTACGGGTCTAAACTGATCCATTACGGCTGTTTTCATCCACCTGGGTCGAAAGTTGTCGAAGTTAACAGCAGAAATTGATTCCATACAAAGATTTACTATTTAAAACTAAATATTGTACTCTACGACCTCATTAGGCTAAACCATTGCACCTAGCTTCTAAATATTTACAGCGAAATTGATTCCATACAAAGATTACTATTTAAAACTAAAACCCTAGCTAAACCCTTCCCAATTTGTGGAAAATTTGAATATCTAAAGCATATTACGGGCTTAAACTGATCCATTACGGCTATTTTCATCCACCTGGGTCGAAAGTTGTCGAAGTTAACAGCAGAGATTGACTCCATACAAAGATTTACCATTTAAAACTAAATATTGTACTCTACGACCTCATTGGGCTAAACCATTGCACCTAGCTTCCCAATTTATGGAAAATTTGAATATCTAAAGCATATTACGGGTCTAAACTGATCCATTACGGCTATTTTCATCCACCTGGGTCGAAAGTTGTCGAAGTTAACAGCAGAAATTGATTCCATACAAAGATTTACTATTTAAAACTAAATATTGTACTCTACGACCTCATTAGGCTAAACCATTGCACCTAACTTCCCAATTTGTGGAAAATTTGAATATCTAAAGCATATTACGGGTCTAAACTGATCTATTACGGCTATTTTCATCCACCTGGGTCGAAAGTTTTCGAATTTAACAGCAGAAATTGATTCCATACAAAGATTTACTATTTAAAACTAAATATTGTACTCTACGACCTCATTAGGCTAAACCATTGCACCTAGCTTCCCAATTTGTGGAAAATTTGAACATCTAAAGCATATTACGGGTCTAAACTGATCCATTACGGCTATTTTCATCCACCTGGGTCGAAAGTTGTCGAATTTAACAGCAGAAATTGATTCCATACAAAGATTTACTATTTAAAACTAAATATTGTACTCTACGACCTCATTAGGCTAAACCATTGCACCTAGCTTCCCAATTTGTGGAAAATTTGAATATCTAAAGCATATTACGGGTCTAAACTGATCCATTACGGCAATTTTCATCCACCTGGGTCGAAAGTTGTCGAAGTTAACAGCAGAAATTGATTCCATACAAAGATTTACTATTTAAAACTAAATATTGTACTCTACGACCTCATTAGGCTAAACCATTGCACCTAGCTTCCCAATTTGTGGAAAATTTGAATATCTAAAGCATATTACGGGTCTAAACTGATCTATTACGGCTATTTTCATCCACCTGGGTCGAAAGTTGTCGAAGTTAACAGCTGAGATTGACTCCATACAAAGATTTACCATTTTAAACTAAATATTGTACTCTACGACCTCATTAGGCTAAACCATTGCACCTAGCTTCCCACTTTGTGGAAAATTTGAATATCTAAAGCATATTACGGGTCTAAACTGATCCATTACGGCTATTTTCATCCACCTGGGTCGAAAGTTGTCTAAGTTAACAGCAGAAATTGATTCCATACAAAGATTTACTATTTAAAACTAAATATTGTACTCTACGACCTCATTAGGCTAAACCATTGCACCTAGCTTCCCACTTTGTGGAAAATTTGAATATCTAAAGCATATTACGGGTCTAAACTGATCCATTACGGCTATTTTCATCCACCTGGGTCGAAAGTTGTCGAAGTTAACAGCAGAAATTGATTCCATACAAAGATTTACTAATTAAAACTAAATATTGTACTCTACGACCTCATTAGGCTAAACCATTGCACCTAGCTTCCCAATTTGTGGAAAATTTGAATATCTAAAGCATATTACGGGTCTAAACTGATCTATTACGGCTATTTTCATCCACCTGGGTCGAAAGTTGTCGAATTTAACAGCAGAAATTGATTCCATACAAAGATTTACTATTTAAAACTAAATATTGTACTCTACGACCTCATTAAGCTAAACCATTGCACCTAGCTTCCCAATTTGTGGAAAATTTGAATATCTAAAGCATATTACGGGTCTAAACTGATCCATTACGGCTATTTTCATCCACCTGGGTCGAAAGTTGTCGAAGTTAACAGCAGAAATTGATTCCATACAAAGATTTACTATTTAAAACTAAATATTGTACTCTACGACCTCATTAGGCTAAACCATTGCACCTAGCTTCCCAATTTGTGGAAAATTTGAATATCTAAAGCATATTACGGGTCTAAACTGATCCATTACGTCTATTTTCATCCACCTGGGTCGAAAGTTGTCGAATTTAACAGCAGAAATTGATTCCATACAAAGATTAACTATTTAAAACTAAATATTGTACTCTACGACCTAATTAAGCTAAACCATTGCACCTAGCTTCCCACTTTGTGGGAAATTTGAATATCTAAAGCATATTACGGGTCTAAACTGATCTATTACGGCTATTTTCATCCACCTGGGTCGAAAGTTGTCGAATTTAACAGCAGAAATTGATTCCATACAAAGATTTACTATTTAAAACTAAATATTGTACTCTACGACCTCATTAGGATAAACCATTGCACCTAGCTTCCCAATTTGTGGAAAATTTGAATATCTAAAGCATATTACGGGCTTAAACTGATCCATTACGGCTATTTTCATCCACCTGGGTCGAAAGTTGTCGAAGTTAACAGCAGAAATTGATTCCATACAAAGATTTACTATTTAAAACTAAATATTGTACTCTACGACCTCATTAGGCTAAACCATTGCACCTAGCTTCCCAATTTGTGGAAAATTTGAATATCTAAAGCATATTACGGGTCTAAACTGATCCATTACGGCTATTTTCATCCACCTGGGTCGAAAGCAGAAATTGATTCCATACAAAGATTAACTATTTAAAACTAAATATTGTACTCTACGACCTCATTAGGCTAAGCCATAGCACCTAGCTTCCCAATTTGTGGAAAATTTGAATATCTAAAGCATATTACGGGTCTAAACTGATCCATTACGGCTATTTTCATCCACCTGGGTCGAAAGTTGTCGAATTTAACAGCAGAAATTGATTCCATACAAAGATTTACTATTTAAAACTAAATATTGTACTCTACGACCTCATTAGGCTAAACCATTGCACCTAGCTTCCCAATTTGTGGAAAATTTGAATATCTAAAGCATATTACGGGTCTAAACTGATCCATTACGGCTATTTTCATCCACCTGGGTCGAAAGTTGTCGAATTTAACAGCAGAAATTGATTCCATACAAAGATTAACTATTTAAAACTAAATATTGTACTCTACGACCTCATTAAGCTAAACCATTGCACCTAGCTTCCCACTTTGTGGAAAATTTGAATATCTAAAGCATATTACGGGTCTAAACTGATCTATTAGGGCTATTTTCATCCACCTGGGTCGAAAGTTGTCGAATTTAACAGCAGAAATTGATTCCATACAAAGATTTACTATTTAAAACTAAATATTGTACTCTACGACCTCATTAGGCTAAACCATTGCACCTAGCTTCCCACTTTGTGGAAAGTTTGAATATCTAAAGCGTATTACGGGTCTAAACTGATCCATTACGGCTATTTTCATCCACATGGGTCGAAAGTTGTCGAAGTTAACAGCAGAAATTGATTCCATACAAAGATTTACTATTTAAAACTAAATATTGTACTCTACGACCTCATTAGGCTAAACCATTGCACCTAGCTTCCCAATTTGTGGAAAATTTGAATATCTAAAGCATATTACGGGCTTAAACTGATCCATTACGGCTATTTTCATCCACCTGGGTCGAAAGTTGTCGAAGTTAACAGCAGAGATTGACTCCATACAAAGATTTACCATTTAAAACTAAATATTGTACTCTACGACCTCATTGGGCTAAACCATTGCACCTAGCTTCCCAATTTATGGAAAATTTGAATATATAAAGCATATTACGGGTCTAAACTGATCCATTACGGCTATTTTCATCCACCTGGGTCGAAAGTTGTCGAAGTTAACAGCAGAAATTGATTCCATACAAAGATTTACTATTTAAAACTAAATATTGTACTCTACGACCTCATTAGGCTAAACCATTGCACCTAACTTCCCAATTTGTGGAAAATTTGAATATCTAAAGCATATTACGGGTCTAAACTGATCCATTACGGCTATTTTCATCCACCTGGGTCGAAAGTTGTCGAATTTAACAGCAGAAATTGATTCCATACAAAGATTTACTATTTAAAACTAAATATTGTACTCTACGACCTCATTAGGCTAAACCATTGCACCTAGCTTCCCAATTTGTGGAAAATTTGAATATCTAAAGCATATTACGGGTTTAAACTGATCCATTTCGGCTATTTTCATCCACCTGGGTCGAAAGTTGTCGAATTTAACAGCAGAAATTGATTCCATACAAAGATTAACTATTTAAAACTAAATATTGTACTCTACGACCTCATTAGGCTAAACCATTGCACCTAGCTTCCCAATTTATGGAAAATTTGAATATCTAAAGCATATTACGGGTCTTAACTGATCCATTACGGCTATTTTCATCCACCTGGGTCGAAAGTTGTTGAATTTAACAGCAGAAATTGATTCCATACAAAGATTTACTATTTAAAACTAAATATTGTACTCTACGACCTCATTAGGATAAACCATTGCACCTAGCTTCCCAATTTGTGGAAAATTTGAATATCTAAAGCATATTACGGGTCTAAACTGATCTATTACGGCTATTTTCATCCACCTGGGTCGAAAGTTGTCGAAGTTAACAGCAGAGATTGACTCCATACAAAGATTTACCATTTTAAACTAAATATTGTACTCTACGACCTCATTGGGCTAAACCATTGCACCTAGCTTCCCAATTTATGGAAAATTTGAATATCTAAAGCATATTACGGGTCTAAACTGATCCATTACGGCTATTTTCATCCACCTGGGTCGAAAGTTGTCGAAGTTAACAGCAGAAATTGATTCTATACAAAGATTTACTATTTAAAACTAAATATTGTACTCTACGACCTCATTAGGCTAAACCATTGCACCTAGCTATCCAATTTGTGGAAAATTTGAATATCTAAAGCATATTACGGGTCTAAACTGATCCATTACGGCTATTTTCATCCACCTGGGTCGAAAGTTGTCGAAGTTAACAGCAGAAATTGATTCCATACAAAGATTTACTATTTAAAACTAAATATTGTACTCTACGACCTCATTAGGCTAAACCATTGCACCTAGCTTCCCAATTTGTGGAAAATTTGAATATCTAAAGCATATTACGGGTCTAAACTGATCCATTACGGCTATTTTCATCCACCTGGGTCGAAAGTTGTCGAATTTAACAGCAGAAATTGATTCCATACAAAGATTTACTATTTAAAACTAAATATTGTACTCTACGACCTCATTAAGCTAAACCATTGCACCTAGCTTCCCACTTTGTGGAAAATTTGAATATCTAAAGCATATTACGGGTCTAAACTGATCCATTACGGCTATTTTCATCCACCTGGGTCGAAAGTTGTCGAAGTTAACAGCAGAAATTGATTCCATACAAAGATTTACTATTTAAAACTAAATATTGTACTCTACGACCTCATTAGGCTAAACCATTGCACCTAGCTTCCCAATTTGTGGAAAATTTGAATATCTAAAGCATATTACGGGTCTAAACTGATCCATTACGGCTATTTTCATCCACCTGGGTCGAAAGTTGTCGAAGTTAACAGCAGAAATTGATTCCATACAAAGATTTACTATTTAAAACTAAATATTGTACTCTACGACCTCATTAGGCTAAACCATTGCACCTAGCTTCCCAATTTGTGGAAAATTTGAATATCTAAAGCATATTACGGGTCTAAACTGATCCATTACGGCTATTTTCATCCACCTGGGTCGAAAGTTGTCGAATTTAACAGCAGAAATTGATTCCATACAAAGATTAACTATTTAAAACTAAATATTGCACTCTACGACCTAATTAAGCTAAACCATTGCACCTAGCTTCCCACTTTGTGGAAAATTTGAATATCTAAAGCATATTACGGGTCTAAACTGATCTATTACGGCTATTTTCATCCACCTGGGTCGAAAGTTGTCGAAGTTAACAGCAGAAATTGATTCCATACAAAGATTTACTATTTAAAACTAAATATTGTACTCTACGACCTCATTAGGCTAAACCATTGCACCTAGCTTCCCAATTTGTGGAAAATTTGAATATCTAAAGCATATTACGGGTCTAAACTGATCCATTACGGCTATTTTCATCCACCTGGGTCGAAAGCAGAAATTGATTCCATACAAAGATTAACTATTTAAAACTAAATATTGTACTCTACGACCTCATTAGGCTAAGCCATAGCACCTAGCTTCCCAATTTGTGGAAAATTTGAATATCTAAAGCATATTACGGGTCTAAACTGATCCATTACGGCTATTTTCATCCACCTGGGTCGAAAGTTGTCGAATTTAACAGCAGAAATTGATTCCATACAAAGATTTACTATTTAAAACTAAATATTGTACTCTACGACCTCATTAGGCTAAACCATTGCACCTAGCTTCCCAATTTGTGGAAAATTTGAATATCTAAAGCATATTACGGGTCTAAACTGATCCATTACGGCTATTTTCATCCACCTGGGTCGAAAGTTGTCGAATTTAACAGCAGAAATTGATTCCATACAAAGATTAACTATTTAAAACTAAATATTGTACTCTACGACCTCATTAAGCTAAACCATTGCACCTAGCTTCCCACTTTGTGGAAAATTTGAATATCTAAAGCATATTACGGGTCTAAACTGATCTATTAGGGCTATTTTCATCCACCTGGGTCGAAAGTTGTCGAATTTAACAGCAGAAATTGATTCCATACAAAGATTTACTATTTAAAACTAAATATTGTACTCTACGACCTCATTAGGCTAAACCATTGCACCTAGCTTCCCACTTTGTGGAAAGTTTGAATATCTAAAGCGTATTACGGGTCTAAACTGATCCATTACGGCTATTTTCATCCACATGGGTCGAAAGTTGTCGAAGTTAACAGCAGAAATTGATTCCATACAAAGATTTACTATTTAAAACTAAATATTGTACTCTACGACCTCATTAGGCTAAACCATTGCACCTAGCTTCCCAATTTGTGGAAAATTTGAATATCTAAAGCATATTACGGGCTTAAACTGATCCATTACGGCTATTTTCATCCACCTGGGTCGAAAGTTGTCGAAGTTAACAGCAGAAATTGATTCCATACAAAGATTAACTATTTAAAACTAAATATTGTACTCTACGACCTCATTGGGCTAAACCATTGCACCTAGCTTCCCAATTTATGGAAAATTTGAATATATAAAGCATATTACGGGTCTAAACTGATCCATTACGGCTATTTTCATCCACCTGGGTCGAAAGTTGTCGAAGTTAACAGCAGAAATTGATTCCATACAAAGATTTACTATTTAAAACTAAATATTGTACTCTACGACCTCATTAGGCTAAACCATTGCACCTAACTTCCCAATTTGTGGAAAATTTGAATATCTAAAGCATATTACGGGTCTAAACTGATCTATTACGGCTATTTTCATCCACCTGGGTCGAAAGTTGTCGAATTTAACAGCAGAAATTGATTCCATACAAAGATTTACTATTTAAAACTAAATATTGTACTCTACGACCTCATTAGGCTAAACCATTGCACCTAGCTTCCCAATTTGTGGAAAATTTGAATATCTAAAGCATATTACGGGTTTAAACTGATCCATTACGGCTATTTTCATCCACCTGGGTCGAAAGTTGTCGAATTTAACAGCAGAAATTGATTCCATACAAAGATTAACTATTTAAAACTAAATATTGTACTCTACGACCTCATTAGGCTAAACCATTGCACCTAGCTTCCCAATTTATGGAAAATTTGAATATCTAAAGCATATTACGGGTCTTAACTGATCCATTACGGCTATTTTCATCCACCTGGGTCGAAAGTTGTTGAATTTAACAGCAGAAATTGATTCCATACAAAGATTTACTATTTAAAACTAAATATTGTACTCTACGACCTCATTAGGATAAACCATTGCACCTAGCTTCCCAATTTGTGGAAAATTTGAATATCTAAAGCATATTACGGGTCTAAACTGATCTATTACGGCTATTTTCATCCACCTGGGTCGAAAGTTGTCGAAGTTAACAGCAGAGATTGACTCCATACAAAGATTTACCATTTTAAACTAAATATTGTACTCTACGACCTCATTGGGCTAAACCATTGCACCTAGCTTCCCAATTTATGGAAAATTTGAATATCTAAAGCATATTACGGGTCTAAACTGATCCATTACGGCTATTTTCATCCACCTGGGTCGAAAGTTGTCGAAGTTAACAGCAGAAATTGATTCTATACAAAGATTTACTATTTAAAACTAAATATTGTACTCTACGACCTCATTAGGCTAAACCATTGCACCTAGCTTCCCAATTTGTGGAAAATTTGAATATCTAAAGCATATTACGGGTCTAAACTGATCCATTACGGCTATTTTCATCCACCTGGGTCGAAAGTTGTCGAAGTTAACAGCAGAAATTGATTCCATACAAAGATTTACTATTTAAAACTAAATATTGTACTCTACGACCTCATTAGGCTAAACCATTGCACCTAGCTTCCCAATTTGTGGAAAATTTGAATATCTAAAGCATATTACGGGTCTAAACTGATCCATTACGGCTATTTTCATCCACCTGGGTCGAAAGTTGTCGAATTTAACAGCAGAAATTGATTCCATACAAAGATTTACTATTTAAAACTAAATATTGTACTCTACGACCTCATTAAGCTAAACCATTGCACCTAGCTTCCCACTTTGTGGAAAATTTGAATATCTAAAGCATATTACGGGTCTAAACTGATCCATTACGGCTATTTTCATCCACCTGGGTCGAAAGTTGTCGAAGTTAACAGCAGAAATTGATTCCATACAAAGATTTACTATTTAAAACTTAATATTGTACTCTACGACCTCATTAGGCTAAACCATTGCACCTAGCTTCCCACTTTGTGGAAAATTTGAATATCTAAAGCATATTACGGGTCTAAACTGATCCATTACGGCTATTTTCATCCACCTGGGTCGAAAGTTGTCGAAGTTAACAGCAGAAATTGATTCCATACAAAGATTTACTATTTAAAACTAAATATTGTACTCTACGACCTCATTAGGCTAAACCATTGCACCTAGCTTCCCAATTTGTGGAAAATTTGAATATCTAAAGCATATTACGGGTCTAAACTGATCCATTACGGCTATTTTCATCCACCTGGGTCGAAAGTTGTCGAATTTAACAGCAGAAATTGATTCCATACAAAGATTTACTATTTAAAACTAAATATTGTACTCTACGACCTAATTAAGCTAAACCATTGCACCTAGCTTCCCACTTTGTGGAAAATTTGAATATCTAAAGCATATTACGGGTCTAAACTGATCTATTACGGCTATTTTCATCCACCTGGGTCGAAAGTTGTCGAAGTTAACAGCAGAAATTGATTCCATACAAAGATTTACTATTTAAAACTAAATATTGTACTCTACGACCTCATTAAGCTAAACCATTGCACCTAGCTTCCCAATTTGTGAAAATTTGAATATCTAAAGCATATTACGGGTCTAAACTGATCTATTACGGCTATTTTCATCCACCTGGGTCGAAAGTTGTCGAATTTAACAGCAGAAATTGATTCCATACAAAGATTTACTATTTAAAACTAAATATTGTACTCTACGACCTCATTAGGCTAAACCATTGCACCTAGCTTCCCACTTTGTGGAAAATTTGAATATCTAAAGCATATTACGGGTCTAAACTGATCCATTACGTCTATTTTCATCCACCTGGGTCGAAAGTTGTCGAATTTAACAGCAGAAATTGATTCCATACAAAGATTTACTATTTAAAACTAAATATTGTACTCTACGACCTCATTAGGCTAAACCATTGCACCTAGCTTCCCAATTTGTGGAAAATTTGAATATCTAAAGCATATTACGGATCTAAACTGATCCATTACGGCTATTTTCATCCACCTGGGTCGAAAGTTGTCGAAGTTAACAGCAGAAATTGATTCCATACAAAGATTTACTATTTAAAACTAAATATTGTACTCTACGACCTCATTAGGCTAAACCATTGCACCTAGCTTCCCAATTTGTGGAAAATTTGAATATCTAAAGCATATTACGGGTCTAAACTGATCCATTACGGCTATTTTCATCCACCTGGGTCGAAAGTTGTCGAATTTAACAGCAGAAATTGATTCCATACAAAGATTAACTATTTAAAACTAAATATTGTACTCTACGACCTAATTAAGCTAAACCATTGCACCTAGCTTCCCACTTTGTGGAAAATTTGAATATCTAAAGCATATTACGGGTCTAAACTGATCTATTACGGCTATTTTCATCCACCTGGGTCGAAAGTTGTCGAATTTAACAGCAGAAATTGATTCCATACAAAGATTTACTATTTAAAACTAAATATTGTACTCTACGACCTCATTAGGATAAACCATTGCACCTAGCTTCCCAATTTGTGGAAAATTTGAATATCTAAAGCATATTACGGGCTTAAACTGATCCATTACGGCTATTTTCATCCACCTGGGTCGAAAGTTGTCGAAGTAAACAGCAGAAATTGATTCCATACAAAGATTTACTATTTAAAACTAAATATTGTACTCTACGACCTCATTAGGCTAAACCATTGCACCTAGCTTCCCACTTTGTGGAAAGTTTGAATATCTAAAGCGTATTACGGGTCTAAACTGATCCATTACGGCTATTTTCATCCACCTGGGTCGAAAGTTGTCGAAGTTAACAGCAGAAATTGATTCCATACAAAGATTTACTATTTAAAACTAAATATTGTACTCTACGACCTCATTAGGCTAAACCATTGCACCTAGCTTCCCAATTTGTGGAAAATTTGAATATCTAAAGCATATTACGGGCCTAAACTGATCCATTACGGCTATTTTCATCCACCTGGGTCGAAAGTTGTCGAAGTTAACAGCAGAGATTGACTCCATACAAAGATTTACCATTTAAAACTAAATATTGTACTCTACGACCTCATTGGGCTAAACCATTGCACCTAGCTTCCCAATTTATGGAAAATTTGAATATCTAAAGCATATTACGGGTCTAAACTGATCCATTACGGCTATTTTCATCCACCTGGGTCGAAAGTTGTCGAATTTAACAGCAGAAATTGATTCCATACAAAGATTTACTATTTAAAACTAAATATTGTACTCTACGACCTCATTAGGCTAAACCATTGCACCTAACTTCCCAATTTGTGGGAAATTTGAATATCTAAAGCATATTACGGGTCTAAACTGATCTATTACGGCTATTTTCATCCACCTGGGTCGAAAGTTGTCGAATTTAACAGCAGAAATTGATTCCATACAAAGATTTACTATTTAAAACTAAATATTGTACTCTACGACCTCATTAGGCTAAACCATTGCACCTAGCTTCCCAATTTATGGAAAATTTGAATATCTAAAGCATATTACGGGTCTAAACTGATCTATTACGGCAATTTTCATCCACCTGGGTCGAAAGTTGTTGAATTTAACAGCAGAAATTGATTCCATACAAAGATTTACTATTTAAAACTAAATATTGTACTCTACGACCTCATTAGGATAAACCATTGCACCTAGCTTCCCAATTTGTGGAAAATTTGAATATCTAAAGCATATTACGGGTCTAAACTGATCTATTACGGCTATTTTCATCCACCTGGGTCGAAAGTTGTCGAAGTTAACAGCAGAGATTGACTCCATACAAAGATTTACCATTTTAAACTAAATATTGTACTCTACGACCTCATTGGGCTAAACCATTGCACCTAGCTTCCCAATTTATGGAAAATTTGAATATCTAAAGCATATTACGGGTCTAAACTGATCCATTACGGCTATTTTCATCCACCTGGGTCGAAAGTTGTCGAAGTTAACAGCAGAAATTGATTCTATACAAAGATTTACTATTTAAAACTAAATATTGTACTCTACGACCTCATTAGGCTAAACCATTGCACCTAGCTTCCCAATTTGTGGAAAATTTGAATATCTAAAGCATATTACGGGCTTAAACTGATCCATTACGGCTATTTTCATCCACCTGGGTCGAAAGTTGTCGAAGTTAACAGCAGAAATTGATTCCATACAAAGATTTACTATTTAAAACTAAATATTGTACTCTACGACCTCATTAGGCTAAACCATTGCACCTAGCTTCCCAATTTGTGGAAAATTTGAATATCTAAAGCATATTACGGGTCTAAACTGATCCATTACGGCTATTTTCATCCACCTGGGTCGAAAGTTGTCGAATTTAACAGCAGAAATTGATTCCATACAAAGATTTACTATTTAAAACTAAATATTGTACTCTACGACCTCATTAAGCTAAACCATTGCACCTAGCTTCCCACTTTGTGGAAAATTTGAAAATCTAAAGCATATTACGGGTCTAAACTGATCTATTACGGCTATTTTCATCCACCTGGGTCGAAAGTTGTCGAAGTTAACAGCAGAAATTGATTCCATACAAAGATTTACTATTTAAAACTAAATATTGTACTCTACGACCTCATTAGGCTAAACCATTGCACCTAGCTTCCCAATTTGTGGAAAATTTGAATATCTAAAGCATATTACGGGTCTAAACTGATCCATTACGGCTATTTTCATCCACCTGGGTCGAAAGCAGAAATTGATTCCATACAAAGATTAACTATTTAAAACTAACTATTGTACTCTACGACCTCATTAGGCTAAACCATTGCACCTAGCTTCCCAATTTGTGGAAAATTTGAATATCTAAAGCATATTACGGGTCTAAACTGATCCATTACGGCTATTTTCATCCACCTGGGTCGAAAGTTGTCGAAGTTAACAGCAGAAATTGATTCCATACAAAGATTTACTATTTAAAACTAAATATTGTACTCTACGACCTCATTAGGCTAAACCATTGCACCTAGCTTCCCAATTTGTGGAAAATTTGAATATCTAAAGCATATTACGGGTCTAAACTGATCCATTACGGCTATTTTCATCCACCTGGGTCGAAAGTTGTCGAAGTTAACAGCAGAAATTGATTCCATACAAAGATTTACTATTTAAAACTAAATATTGTACTCTACGACCTCATTAGGCTAAACCATTGCACCTAGCTTCCCACTTTGTGGAAAATTTGAATATCTAAAGCATATTACGGGTCTAAACTGATCTATTACGGCTATTTTCATCCACCTGGGTCGAAAGTTGTCGAATTTAACAGCAGAAATTGATTCCATACAAAGATTAACTATTTAAAACTAAATATTGTACTCTACGACCTCATTAGGCTAAACCATTGCACCTAGCTTCCCAATTTGTGGAAAATTTGAATATCTAAAGCATATTACGGGTCTAAACTGATCCATTACGGCTATTTTCATCCACCTGGGTCGAAAGTTGTCGAAGTTAACAGCAGAAATTGATTCCATACAAAGATTTACTATTTAAAACTAAATATTGTACTCTACGACCTCATTGGGCTAAACCATTGCACCTAGCTTCCCAATTTGTGGAAAATTTGAATATCTAAAGCATATTACGGGCTAAACTGATCCATTACGGCTATTTTCATCCACCTGGGTCGAAAGTTGTCGAAGTTAACAGCAGAAATTGATTCCATACAAAGATTTACTATTTAAAACTAAATATTGTACTCTACGACCTCATTAGGCTAAACCATTGCACCTAGCTTCCCACTTTGTGGAAAATTTGAATATCAAAAGCATATTACGGGTCTAAACTGATCCATTACGGCTATTTTCATCCACCTGGGTCGAAAGTTGTCGAAGTTAACAGCAGAAATTGATTCCATACAAAGATTTACTATTTAAAACTAAATATTGTACTCTACGACCTCATTAGGCTAAACCATTGCACCTAGCTTCCCAATTTGTGGAAAATTTGAATATCTAAAGCATATTACGGGTCTAAACTGATCTATTACGGCTATTTTCATCCACCTGTTTCGAAAGTTGTCGAATTTAACAGCAGAAATTGATTCCATACAAAGATTTACTATTTAAAACTAAATATTGTACTCTACGACCTCATTAGGCTAAACCATTGCACCTAGCTTCCCAGTTTGTGGAAAATTTGAATATCTAAAGCATATTACGGGTCTAAACTGATCTATTACGGCTATTTTCATCCACCTGGGTCGAAAGTTGTCGAATTTAACAGCAGAAATTGATTCCATACAAAGATTTACTATTTAAAACTAAATATTGTACTCTACGACCTCATTAAGCTAAACCATTGCACCTAGCTTCCCAATTTGTGGAAAATTTGAATATCTAAAGCATATTACGGGTCTAAACTGATCTATTACGGCTATTTTCATCCACCTGCGTCGAAAGTTGTCGAATTTAACAGCAGAAATTGATTCCATACAAAGATTTACTATTTAAAACTAAATATTGTACTCTACGACCTCATTGGGCTAAACCATTGCACCTAGCTTCCCAATTTGTGGAAAATTTGAATATCTAAAGCATATTACGGGTTTAAACTGATCCATTACGGCTATTTTCATCCACCTGGGTCGAAAGTGGTCGAATTTAACAGCAGAAATTGATTCCATACAAAGATTAACTATTTAAAACTAAATATTGTACTCTACGACCTCATTAGGCTAAACCATTGCACCTAGCTTCCCAATTTGTGGAAAATTTGAATATCTAAAGCATATTACGGGTCTAAACTGATCCATTACGGCTATTTTCATCCACCTGGGTCGAAAGTTGTTGAATTTAACAGCAGAAATTGATTCCATACAAAGATTTACTATTTAAAACTAAATATTGTACTCTACGACCTCATTAGGCTAAACCATTGCACCTAGCTTCCCAATTTGTGGAAAATTTGAATATCTAAAGCATATTACGGGTCTAAACTGATCCATTACGGCTATTTTCATCCACCAGGGTCGAAAGTTGTCGAATTTAACAGCAGAAATTGATTCCATACAAGGATTAACTATTTAAAACTAAATATTGTACTCTACGACCTCATTAGGCTAAACCATTACACCTAGCTTCCCACTTTAAGGAAAATTTGAATATCTAAAGCATATTACGGGTCTAAACTGATCCATTACGGCTATTTTCATCCACCTGGGTCGAAAGTTGTCGAATTTAACAGCAGAAATTGATTCCATACAAAGATTTACTATTTAAAACTAAATATTGTACTCTACGACCTCATTAGGCTAAACCATTGCACCTAGCTTCCCAATTTATGGAAAATTTGAATATCTAAAGCATATTACGGGTCTAAACTGATCTATTACGGCTATTTTCATCCACCTGGGTCGAAAGTTGTCGAAGTTAACAGCAGAAATTGATTCCATACAAAGATTTACTATTTAAAACTAAATATTGTACTCTACGACCTCATTAGGCTAAACCATTGCACCTAGCTTCCCAATTTGTGGAAAATTTGAATATCTAAAGCATATTACGGGTCTAAACTGATCCATTACGGCTATTTTCATCCACCTGGGTCGAAAGTTGTCGAAGTTAACAGCAGAAATTGATTCCATACAAAGATTTACTATTTAAAACTAAATATTGTACTCTACGACCTCATTAGGCTAAACCATTGCACCTAGCTTCCCAATTTGTGGAAAATTTGAATATCTAAAGCATATTACGGGTCTAAACTAATCCATTACGGCTATTTTCATCCACCAGGGTCGAAAGTTGTCGAATTTAACAGCAGAAATTGATTCCATACAAAGATTAACTATTTAAAACTAAATATTGTACTCTACGACCTCATTAAGCTAAACCATTGCACCTAGCTTCCCACTTTGTGGAAAATTTGAATATCTAAAGCATATTACGGGTCTAAACTGATCTATTACGGCTATTTTCATCCACCTGGGTCGAAAGTTGTCGAATTTAACAGCAGAAATTGATTCCATACAAAGATTTACTATTTAAAACTAAATATTGTACTCTACGACCTCATTAGGCTAAACCATTGCACCTAGCTTCCCAATTTGTGGAAAATTTGAATATCTAAAGCATATTACGGGTTTAAACTGATCCATTACGGCTATTTTCATCCACCTGGGTCGAAAGTTGTCGAATTTAACAGCAGAAATTGATTCCATACAAAGATTAACTATTTAAAACTAAATATTGTACTCTACGACCTCATTAGGCTAAACCATTGCACCTAGCTTCCCAATTTATGGAAAATTTGAATATCTAAAGCATATTTTGGGTCTAAACTGATCTATTACGGCAATTTTCATCCACCTGGGTCGAAAGTTGTTGAATTTAACAGCAGAAATTGATTCCATACAAAGATTCACTATTTAAAACTAAATATTGTACTCTACGACCTCATTAGGATAAACCATTGCACCTAGCTTCCCAATTTGTGGAAAATTTGAATATCTAAAGCATATTACGGGTCTAAACTGATCTATTACGGCTATTTTCATCCACCTGGGTCGAAAGTTGTCGAAGTTAACAACAGAGATTGACTCCATACAAAGATTTACCATTTTAAACTAAATATTGTACTCTTACGACCTCATTAGGCTAAACCATTGCACCTAGCTTCCCAATTTGTGGAAAATTTGAATATCTGAAGCATATTACGGGTCTAAACTGATCCATTACGGCTATTTTCATCCACCTGGGTCGAAAGTTGTTGAATTTAACAGCAGAAATTGATTCCATACAAAGATTTACTATTTAAAACTAAATATTGTACTCTACGACCTCATTGGGCTAAACCATTGCACCTAGCTTCCCAATTTATGGAAAATTTGAATATCTAAAGCATATTACGGGTCTAAACTGATCCATTACGGCTATTTTCATCCACCTGGGTCGAAAGTTGTCGAAGTTAACAGCAGAAATTGATTCCATACAAAGATTTACTATTTAAAACTAAATATTGTACTCTACGACCTCATTAGGCTAAACCATTGCACCTAGCTTCCCAATTTGTGGAAAATTTGAATATCTAAAGCATATTACGGGTCTAAACTGATCCATTACGGCTATTTTCATCCACCTGGGTCGAAAGTTGTCGAAGTTAACAGCAGAAATTGATTCCATACAAAGATTTACTATTTAAAACTAAATATTGTACTCTACGACCTCATTAGGCTAAACCATTGCACCTAGCTTCCCAATTTGTGGAAAATTTGAATATCTAAAGCATATTACGGGTCTAAACTGATCCATTACGGCTATTTTCATCCACCTGGGTCGAAAGTTGTCGAAGTTAACAGCAGAAATTGATTCCATACAAAGATTTACTATTTAAAACTAAATATTGTACTCTACGACCTCATTAAGCTAAACCATTGCACCTAGCTTCCCACTTTGTGGAAAATTTGAATATCTAAAGCATATTACGGGTCTAAACTGATCCATTACGGCTATTTTCATCCACCTGGGTCGAAAGTTGTCGAAGTTAACAGCAGAAATTGATTCCATACAAAGATTTACTATTTAAAACTAAATATTGTACTCTACGACCTCATTAGGCTAAACCATTGCACCTAGCTTCCCAATTTGTGGAAAATTTGAATATTTAAAGCATATTACGGGTCTAAACTGATCCATTACGGCTATTTTCATCCACCTGGGTCGAAAGTTGTCGAAGTTAACAGCAGAAATTGATTCCATACAAAGATTTACTATTTAAAACTAAATATTGTACTCTACGCCCTCATTAGGCTAAACCATTGCACCTAGCTTCCCAATTTGTGGAAAATTTGAATATCTAAAGCATATTACGGGTCTAAACTGATCCATTAAGGCTATTTTCATCCACCTGGGTCGAAAGTTGTCGAATTTAACAGCAGAAATTGATTCCATACAAAGATTTACTATTTAAAACTAAATATTGTACTCTACGACCTCATTAAGCTAACCATTGCACCTAGCTTCCCACTTTGTGGAAAATTTGAATATCTAAAGCATATTACGGGTCTAAACTGATCTATTACGGCTATTTTCATCCACCTGGGTCGAAAGTTGTCGAATTTAACAGCAGAAATTGATTCCATACAAAGATTTACTATTTAAAATTAAATATTGTACTCTACGACCTCATTAGGCTAAACCATTGCACCTAGCTTCCCAATTTGTGGAAAATTTGAATATCTAAAGCATATTACGGGCTTAAACTGATCCATTACGGCTATTTTCATCCACCTGGGTCGAAAGTTGTCGAAGTTAACAGCAGAGATTGACTCCATACAACGATTTACCATTTTAAACTAAATATTGTACTCTACGACCTCATTAGGCTAAACCATTGCACCTAGCTTCCCAATTTGTGGAAAATTTGAATATCAAAAGCATATTACGGGTCTAAACTGATCCATTACGGCTATTTTCATCCATCTGGGTCGAAAGTTGTCGAAGTTAACAGCAGACATTGATTCCATACAAAGATTTACTATTTAAAAATAAATATTGTACTCTACGACCTCATTAGGATAAACCATTGCACCTAGCTTCCCAATTTGTGGAAAATTTGAATATCTAAAGCATATTACGGGTCTAAACTGATCTATTACGGCTATTTTCATCCACCTGGGTCGAAAGTTGTCGAAGTTAACAGCAGAGATTGACTCCATACAAAGATTTACCATTTTAAACTAAATATTGTACTCTACGACCTCATTGGGCTAAACCACTGCACCTAGCTTCCCAATTTGTGGAAAATTTGAATATCTAAAGCATATTACGGGTCTAAACTGATCCATTACGGCTATTTTCATCCACCTGGGTCGAAAGTTGTCGAAGTTAACAGCAGAAATTGATTCCATACAAAGATTTACTATTTAAAACTAAATATTGTACTCTACGACCTCATTAGGCTAAACCATTGCACCTAGCTTCCCAATTTGTGGAAAATTTGAATATCTAAAGCATATTACGGGTCTAAACTGATCTATTACGGCTATTTTCATCCACCTGGGTCGAAAGTTGTCGAAGTTAACAGCAGAAATTGACTCCATACATAGATTTACCATTTTAAACTAAATATTGTACTCTACGACCTCATTGGGCTAAACCATTGCACCTAGCTTCCCAATTTATGGAAAATTTGAATATCTAAAGCATCTTACGGGTCTAAACTGATCCATTACGGCTATTTTCATCCACCTGGGTCGAAAGTTGTCGAAGTTAACAGCAGAAATTGATTCCATACAAAGATTTACTATTTAAAACTAAATATTGTACTCTACGACCTCATTAGGCTAAACCATTGCACCTAGCTTCCCAATTTGTGGAAAATTTGAATATCTAAAGCATATTACGGGTCTAAACTGATCCATTACGGCTATTTTCATCCACCTGGGTCGAAAGTTGTCGAAGTTAACAGCAGAAATTGATTCCATACAAAGATTTACTATTTAAAACTGAATATTGTACTCATTAGGCTAAACCATTGCACCTAGCTTCCCAATTTGTGGAAAATTTGAATATCTAAAGCATATTACGGGTCTAAACTGATCTATTACGGCTATTTTCATCCACCTAGGTCGAAAGTTGTCGAAGTTAACAGCAGAAATTGATTCCATACAAAGATTAACTATTTAAAACTAAATATTGTACTCTACGACCTCATTAAGCTAAACCATTGCACCTAGCTTCCCACTTTGTGGAAAATTTGAATATCTAAAGCATATTACGGGTCTAAACTGATCTATTACGGCTATTTTCATCCACCTGGGTCGAAAGTTGTCGAATTTAACAGCAGAAATTGATTTTATACAAAGATTAACTATTTAAAACTAAATATTGTACTCTACGACCTCATTAAGCTAAACCATTGCACCTAGCTTCCCACTTTGTGGAAAATTTGAATATCTAAAGCATATTACGGGTCTAAACTGATCTATTACGGCTATTTTCATCCACCTGGGTCGAAAGTTGTCGAAGTTAACAGCAGAAATTGATTCCATACAAAGATTTACTATTTAAAACTAAATATTGTACTCTACGACCTCATTAGGCTAAACCATTGCACCTAGCTTCCCAATTTGTGGAAAATTTGAATATCTAAAGCATATTACGGGTCTAAACTGATCCATTACGGCTATTTTCATCCACCTGGGTCGAAAGTTGTCGAAGTTAACAGCAGAAATTGATTCCATACAAAGATTTACTATTTAAAACTAAATATTGTACTCTACGACCTCATTAGGCTAAACCATTGCACCTAGCTTCCCAATTTGTGGAAAATTTGAATATCTAAAGCATATTACGGGTCTAAACTGATCTATTACGGCTATTTTCATCCACCTGGGTCGAAAGTTGTCGAAGTTAACAGCAGAAATTGACTCCATACAAAGATTTACCATTTTAAACTAAATATTGTACTCTACGACCTCATTGGGCTAAACCATTGCACCTAGCTTCCCAATTTATGGAAAATTTGAATATCTAAAGCATATTACGGGTCTAAACTGATCCATTACGGCTATTTTCATCCACCTGGGTCGAAAGTTGTCGAAGTTAACAGCAGAAATTGATTCCATACAAAGATTTACTATTTAAAACTAAATATTGTACTCTACGACCTCATTAGGCTAAACCATTGCACCTAGCTTCCCAATTTGTGGAAAATTTGAATATCTAAAGCATATTACGGGTCTAAACTGATCCATTACGGCTATTTTCATCCACCTGGGTCGAAAGTTGTCGAAGTTAACAGCAGAAATTGATTCCATACAAAGATTTACTATTTAAAACTAAATATTGTACTCTACGACCTCATTAGGCTAAACCATTGCACCTAGCTTCCCAATTTGTGGAAAATTTGAATATCTAAAGCATATTACGGGTCTAAACTGATCTATTACGGCTATTTTCATCCACCTGGGTCGAAAGTTGTCGAATTTAACAGCAGAAATTGATTTTATACAAAGATTAACTATTTAAAACTAAATATTGTACTCTACGACCTCATTAAGCTAAACCATTGCACCTAGCTTCCCACTTTGTGGAAAATTTGAATATCTAAAGCATATTACGGGTCTAAACTGATCCATTACGGCTATTTTCATCCATCTGGGTCGAAAGTTGTCGAAGTTAACAGCAGAAATTGATTCCATACAAAGATTTACTATTTAAAACTAAATATTGTACTCTACGACCTCATTAGGATAAACCATTGCACCTAGCTTCCCAATTTGTGGAAAATTTGAATATCTAAAGCATATTACGGGTCTAAACTGATCTATTACGGCTATTTTCATCCACCTGGGTCGAAAGTTGTCGAAGTTAACAGCAGAAATTGACTCCATACAAAGATTTACCATTTTAAACTAAATATTGTACTCTACGACCTCATTGGGCTAAACCATTGCACCTAGCTTCCCAATTTGTGGAAAATTTGAATATCTAAAGCATATTACGGGTCTAAACTGATCCATTACGGCTATTTTCATCCACCTGGGTCGAAAGTTGTCGAAGTTAACAGCAGAAATTGATTCCATACAAAGATTTACTATTTAAAACTAAATATTGTACTCTACGACCTCATTAGGCTAAACCATTGCACCTAGCTTCCCAATTTGTGGAAAATTTGAATATCTAAAGCATATTACGGGTCTAAACTGATCCATTACGGCTATTTTCATCCACCTGGGTCGAAAGTTGTCGAATTTAACAGCAGAAATTGATTCCATACAAAGATTTACTATTTAAAACTAAATATTGTACTCTACGACCTCATTAGGCTAAACCATTGCACCTAGCTTCCCAATTTATGGAAAATTTGAATATCTAAAGCATATTACGGGTCTAAACTGATCTATTACGGCTATTTTCATCCACCTGGGTCGAAAGTTGTCGAATTTAACAGCAGAAATTGATTCCATACAAAGATTAACTATTTAAAACTAAATATTGTACTCTACGACCTCATTAGGCTAAACCATTGCACCTAGCTTCCCAATTTGTGGAAAATTTGAATATCTAAAGCATATTACGGGTCTAAAGTGATCTATTACGGCTATTTTAATCCACCTGGGTCGAAAATTGTCGAATTTAACAGCAGAAATTGATTCCATACAAAGATTTACTATTTAAAACTAAATATTGTACTCTACGACCTCATTAGGCTAAACCATTGCACCTAGCTTCCCAATTTGTGGAAAATTTGAATATCTAAAGCATATTACGGGTCTAAACTGATCCATTACGTCTATTTTCATCCACCTGGGTCGAAAGTTTTCGAATTTAACAGCAGAAATTGATTCCATACAAAGATTAACTATTTAATACTAAATATTGTACTCTGCGACCTCATTAAGCTAAACCATTGCACCTAGCTTCCCAATTTATGGAAAATTTGAATATCTAAAGCATATTACGGGTCTAAACTGATCTATTACGGCAATTTTCATCCACCTGGGTCGAAAGTTGTTGAATTTAACAGCAGAAATTGATTCCATACAAAGATTTACTATTTAAAACTAAATATTGTACTCTACGACCTCATTAGGCTAAACCATTGCACCTAGCTTCCCAATTTGTGGAAAATTTGAATATCTAAAGCATATTACGGGTCTAAACTGATCCATTACGGCTATTTTCATCCACCTGGGTCGAAAGTTGTCGAATTTAACAGCAGAAATTGATTCCATACAAAGATTTACTATTTAAAACTAAATATTGTACTCTACGACCACATTAAGCTAAACCATTGCACCTAGCTTCCCACTTTGTGGAAAATTTGAATATCTAAAGCATATTACGGGTCTAAACTGATCCATTACGGCTATTTTCATCCACCTGGGTCGAAAGTTGTCGAATTTAACAGCAGAAATTGATTCCATACAAAGATTTACTATTTAAAACTAAATATTGTACTCTACGACCTCATTAGGCTAAACCATTGCACCTAGCTTCCCAATTTGTGGAAAATTTGAATATCTAAAGCATATTACGGGTCTAAACTGATCTATTACGGCAATTTTCATCCACCTGGGTCGAAAGTTGTTGAATTTAACAGCAGAAATTGATTCCATACAAAGATTTACTATTTAAAACTAAATATTGTACTCTACGACCTCATTAGGCTAAACCATTGCACCTAGCTTCCCAATTTGTGGAAAATTTGAATATCTAAAGCATATTACGGGTCTAAACTGATCCATTACGGCTATTTTCATCCACCTGGGTCGAAAGTTGTCGAAGTTAACAGCAGAAATTGATTCCATACAAAGATTTACTATTTAAAACTAAATATTGTACTCTACGACCTCATTAGGCTAAACCATTGCACCTAGCTTCCCAATTTGTGGAAAATTTGAATATCTAAAGCATATTACGGGTCTAAACTGATCCATTACGGCTATTTTCATCCACCTGGGTCGAAAGTTGTCGAAGTTAACAGCAGAAATTGATTCCATACAAAGATTTACTATTTAAAACTAAATATTGTACTCTACGACCTCATTAGGCTAAACCATTGCACCTAGCTTCCCAATTTGTGGAAAATTTGAATATTTAAAGCATATTACGGGTCTAAACTGATCCATTACGGCTATTTTCATCCACCTGGGTCGAAAGTTTTCGAATTTAACAGCAGAAATTGATTCCATACAAAGATTAATTATTTAATACTAAATATTGTACTCTGCGACCTCATTAAGCTAAACCATTGCACCTAGCTTCCCAATTTATGGAAAATTTGAATATCTAAAGCATATTACGGGTCTAAACTGATCTATTACGGCTATTTTCATCCACCTGGGTCGAAAGTTGTCGAATTTCACAGCAGAAATTGATTCCATACAAAGATTAACTATTTAAAACTAAATATTGTACTCTACGACCTCATTAGGCTAAACCATTGCACCTAGCTTCCCAATTAGTGGAAAATTTGAATATCTAAAGCATATTACGGGTCTAAACTGATCTATTACGGCAATTTTCATCCACCTGGGTCGAAAGTTGTCGAATTTAACAGCAGAAATTGATTCCATACAAAGATTAACTATTTAAAACTAAATATTGTACTCTACGACCTCATTAAGCTAAACCATTGCACCCAGCTTCCCACTTTGTGGAAAATTTGAATATCTAAAGCATATTACGGGTCTAAACTGATCCATTACGTATATTTTCATCCACCTGGGTCGAAAGTTGTCGAATTTAACAGCAGAAATTGATTCCATACAAAGATTTACTATTTAAAACTAAATATTGTACTCTACGACCTCATTAGGCTAAACCATTGCACCTAGCTTCCCACTTTGTGGAAAATTTGAATATCTAAAGCAAATTACGGGTCTAAACTGATCTATTACGGCTATTTTCATCCACCTGGGTCGAAAGTTGTCGAATTTAACAGCAGAAATTGATTCCATACAAAGATTTACTATTTAAAACTAAATATTATACTCTACGACCTCATTAAGCTAAACCATTGCACCTAGCTTCCCACTTTGTGGAAAATTTGAATATCTAAAGCATATTACGGGTCTAAACTGATCCATTACGGCTATTTTCATCCACCTGGGTCGAAAGTTGTCGAAGCTAACAGCAGAGATTGAATCCATACAAAGATTTACCATTTTAAACTAAATATTGTACTCTACGACCTCATTGGGCTAAACCATTGCACCTAGCTTTCCAATTTATGGAAAATTTGAATATCTAAAGCATATTACGGGTCTAAACTGATCTATTACGGCTATTTTCATCCACCAGGGCCGAAAGTTGTCGAAGTTAACAGCAGAGATTGACTCCATACAAAGATTTACCATTTTAAACTAAATATTGTACTCTACGACCTCATTGGGCTAAACCATTGCACCTAGCTTTCCAATTTATGGAAAATTTGAATATCTAAAGCATATTACGGGTCTAAACTGATCCATTACGGCTATTTTCATCCACCTGGGTCGAAAGTTGTCGAAGTTAACAGCAGAAATTGATTCCATACAAAGATTTACTATTTAAAACTAAATATTGTACTCTACGACCTCATTAGGCTAAACCATTGCACCTAGCTTCCCAATTTGTGGAAAATTTGAATATCTAAAGCATATTACGGGTCTAAACTGATCTATTACGGCTATTTTAATCCACCTGGGTCGAAAATTGTCGAATTTAACAGCAGAAATTGATTCCATACAAAGATTTACTATTTAAAACTAAATATTGTACTCTACGACCTCATTAGGCTAAACCATTGCACCTAGCTTCCCAATTTGTGGAAAATTTGAATATCTAAAGCATATTACGGGTCTAAACTGATCCATTACGTCTATTTTCATCCACCTGGGTCGAAAGTTTTCGAATTTAACAGCAGAAATTGATTCCATACAAAGATTTACTATTTAATACTAAATATTGTACTCTGCGACCTCATTAAGCTAAACCATTGCACCTAGCTTCCCAATTTATGGAAAATTTGAATATCTAAAGCATATTACGGGTCTAAACTGATCTATTACGGCAATTTTCATCCACCTGGGTCGAAAGTTGTTGAATTTAACAGCAGAAATTGATTCCATACAAAGATTTACTATTTAAAACTAAATATTGTACTCTACGACCTCATTAGGCTAAACCATTGCACCTAGCTTCCCAATTTGTGGAAAATTTGAATATCTAAAGCATATTACGGGTCTAAACTGATCCATTACGGCTATTTTCATCCACCTGGGTCGAAAGTTGTCGAATTTAACAGCAGAAATTGATTCCATACAAAGATTTACTATTTAAAACTAAATATTGTACTCTACGACCTCATTAAGCTAAACCATTGCACCTAGCTTCCCACTTTGTGGAAAATTTGAATATCTAAAGCATATTACGGGTCTAAACTGATCCATTACGGCTATTTTCATCCACCTGGGTCGAAAGTTGTCGAAGTTAACAGCAGAAATTGATTCCATACAAAGATTTACTATTTAAAACTAAATATTGTACTCTACGACCTCATTAGGCTAAACCATTGCACCTAGCTTCCCAATTTGTGGAAAATTTGAATATCTAAAGCATATTACGGGTCTAAACTGATCCATTACGGCTATTTTCATCCACCTGGGTCGAAAGTTGTCGAAGTTAACAGCAGAAATTGATTCCATACAAAGATTTACTATTTAAAACTAAATATTGTACTCTACGACCTCATTAGGCTAAACCATTGCACCTAGCTTCCCAATTTATGGAAAATTTGAATATCTAAAGCATATTACGGGTCTAAACTGATCTATTACGGCTATTTTCATCCACCTGGGTCGAAAGTTGTCGAATTTCACAGCAGAAATTGATTCCATACAAAGATTAACTATTTAAAACTAAATATTGTACTCTACGACCTCATTAGGCTAAACCATTGCACCTAGCTTCCCAATTAGTGGAAAATTTGAATATCTAAAGCATATTACGGGTCTAAACTGATCTATTACGGCTATTTTCATCCACCTGGGTCGAAAGTTGTCGAATTTAACAGCAGAAATTGATTCCATACAAAGATTAACTATTTAAAACTAAATATTGTACTCTACGACCTCATTAAGCTAAACCATTGCACCCAGCTTCCCACTTTGTGGAAAATTTGAATATCTAAAGCATATTACGGGTCTAAACTGATCCATTACGTATATTTTCATCCACCTGGGTCGAAAGTTGTCGAATTTAACAGCAGAAATTGATTCCATACAAAGATAAACTATTTAAAACTAAATATTGTACTCTACGACCTCATTAAGCTAAACCATTGCACCTAGCTTCCCACTTTGTGGAAAATTTGAATATCTAAAGCAAATTACGGGTCTAAACTGATCTATTACGGCTATTTTCATCCACCTGGGTCGAAAGTTGTCGAATTTAACAGCAGAAATTGATTCCATACAAAGATTTACTATTTAAAACTAAATATTATACTCTACGACCTCATTAAGCTAAACCATTGCACCTAGCTTCCCACTTTGTGGAAAATTTGAATATCTAAAGCATATTACGGGTCTAAACTGATCCATTACGGCTATTTTCATCCACCTGGGTCGAAAGTTGTCGAAGTTAACAGCAGAAATTGATTCCATACAAAGATTTACTATTTAAAACTAAATATTGTACTCTACGACCTCATTAGGCTAAACCATTGCACCTAGCTTCCCAATTTGTGGAAAATTTGAATATCTAAAGCATACTACGGGTCTAAACTGATCCATTACGGCTATTTTCATCCACCTGGGTCGAAAGTTGTCGAAGTTAACAGCAGAGATTGACTCCATACAAAGATTTAACATTTTAAACCAAATATTGTACTCTACGACCTCATTGGGCTAAACCATTTCACCTAGCTTCCCAATTTATGGAAAATTTGAATATCTAAAGCATATTACGGGTCTAAACTGATCCATTACGGCTATTTTCATCCACCTGGGTCGAAAGTTGTCGAAGTTAACAGCAGAAATTGATTCCATACAAAGATTTACTATTTAAAACTAAATATTGTACTCTACGACCTCATTAGGCTAAACCATTGCACCTAGCTTCCCAATTTGTGGAAAATTTGAATATCTAAAGCATATTACGGGTCTAAACTGATCCATTACGGCTATTTTCATCCACCTGGGTCGAACGTTGTCGAAGTTAACAGCAGAAATTGATTCCATACAAAGATTTACTATTTAAAACTAAATATTGTACTCTACGACCTCATTAGGCTAAACCATTGCACCTAGCTTCCCAATTTGTGGAAAATTTGAATATCTAAAGCATATTACGGGTCTAAACTGATCCATTACGGCTATTTTCATCCACCTGGGTCGAAAGTTGTCGAAGTTAACAGCAGAAATTGATTCCATACAAAGATTTACTATTTAAAACTAAATATTGTACTCTACGACCTCATTAGGCTAAACCATTGCACCTAGCTTCCCAATTTGTGGAAAATTTGAATATCTAAAGCATATTACGGGTCTAAACTGATCCATTACGGCTATTTTCATCCACCTGGGTCGAAAGTTGTCGAAGTTAACAGCAGAAATTGATTCCATACAAAGATTTACTATTTAAAACTAAATATTGTACTCTACGACCTCATTAGGCTAAACCATTGCACCTAGCTTCCCAATTTGTGGAAAATTTGAATATCTAAAGCATATTACGGGTCTAAACTGATCCATTACGGCTATTTTCATCCACCAGGGTCGAAAGTTGTCGAATTTAACAGCAGAAATTGATTCCATACAAAGATTAACTATTTAAAACTAAATATTGTACTCTACGACCTCATTAAGCTAAACCATTACACCTAGCTTCCCACTTTGTGGAAAATTTGAATATCTAAAGCATATTACGGGTCTAAACTGATCTATTACGGCTATTTTCATCCACCTGGGTCGAAAGTTGTCGAAGTTAACAGCAGAAATTGATTCCATATAAAGATTTACTATTTAAAACTAAATATTGTACTCTACGACCTCATTAGGCTAAACCATTGCACCTAGCTTCCCAATTTGTGGAAAATTTGAATATCTAAAGCATATTACGGGCTTAAACTGATCCATTACGGCTATTTTCATCCACCTGGGTCGAAAGTTGTCGAAGTTAACAGCAGAGATTGACTCCATACAAAGATTTACCATTTTAAACTAAATATTGTACTCTACGACCTCATTGGGCTAAACCATTGCACCTAGCTTCCCAATTTATGGAAAATTTGAATATCTAAAGCATAATACGAGTCTAAACTGATCCATTACGGCTATTTTCATCCACCTGGGTCGAAAGTTGTCGAAGTTAACAGCAGAAATTGATTCCATACAAAGATTTACTATTTAAAACTAAATATTGTACTCTACGACCTCATTAGGCTAAACCATTGCACCTAGCTTCCCAATTTGTGGAAAATTTGAATATCTAAAGCATATTACGGGTCTAAACTGATCCATTACGGCTATTTTCATACACCAGGGTCGAAAGTTGTCGAATTTAACAGCAGAAATTGATTCCATACAAAGATTAACTATTTAAAACTAAATATTGTACTCTACGACCTCATTAAGCTAAACCATTGCACCTAGCTTCCCACTTTGTGGAAAATTTGAATATCTAAAGCATATTACGGGTCTAAACAGATCTATTACGGCTATTTTCATCCACCTGGGTCGAAAGTTGTCGAATTTAACAGCAGAAATTGATTCCATACAAAGATTTACTATTTAAAACTAAATATTGTACTCTACGACCTCATTAGGCTAAACCATTGCACCTAGCTTCCCACTTTGTGGAAAATTTGAATATCTAAAGCATATTACGGGTCTAAACTGATCCATTACGGCTATTTTCATACACCAGGGTCGAAAGTTGTCGAATTTAACAGCAGAAATTGATTCCATACAAAGATTTACTATTTAAAACTAAATATTGTACTCTACGACCTCATTAGGCTAAACCATTGCACCTAGCTTCCCAATTTGTGGAAAATTTGAATATCTAAAGCATATTACGGGCTTAAACTGATCCATTACGGCTATTTTCATCCACCTGGGTCGAAAGTTGTCGAAGTTAACAGCAGAGATTGACTCCATACAAAGATTTACCATTTTAAACTAAATATTGTACTCTACGACCTCATTGGGCTAAACCATTGCACCTAGCTTCCCAATTTATGGAAAATTTGAATATCTAAAGCATATTACGGGTCTAAACTGATCTATTACGGCTATTTTTATCCACCTGGGTCGAAAGTTGTCGAAGTTAACAGCAGAAATTGATTCCATACAAAGATTTACTATTTAAAACTAAATATTGTACTCTACGACCTCATTAGGCTAAACCATTGCACCTAGCTTCCCAATTTGTGGAAAATTTGAATATCTAAAGCATACTATGGGTCTAAACTGATCCATTACGGCTATTTTCATCCACCTGGGTCGAAAGTTGTCGAAGTTAACAGCAGAGATTGACTCCATACAAAGATTTAACATTTTAAACCAAATATTGTACTCTACGACCTCATTGGGCTAAACCATTTCACCTAGCTTCCCAATTTATGGAAAATTTGAATATCTAAAGCATATTACGGGTCTAAACTGATCCATTACGGCTATTTTCATCCACCTGGGTCGAAAGTTGTCGAAGTTAACAGCAGAAATTGATTCCATACAAAGATTTACTATTTAAAACTAAATATTGTACTCCACGACCTCATTAGGCTAAACCATTGCACCTAGCTTCCCAATTTGTGGAAAATTTGAATATCTAAAGCATATTACGGGTCTAAACTGATCCATTACGGCTATTTTCATCCACCTGGGTCGAAAGTTGTCGAATTTAACAGCAGAAATTGATTCCATACAAAGATTTACTATTTAAAACTAAATATTGTACTCTACGACCTCATTAGGCTAAACCATTGCACCTAGCTTCCCAATTTGTGGAAAATTTGAATATCTAAAGCATATTACGGGTCTAAACTGATCCATTACGGCTATTTTCATCCACCTGGGTCGAAAGTTGTCGAAGTTAACAGCAGAAATTGATTCCATACAAAGATTTACTATTTAAAACTAAATATTGTACTCTACGACCTCATTAGGCTAAACCATTGCACCTAGCTTCCCAATTTGTGGAAAATTTGAATATCTAAAGCATATTACGGGTCTAAACTGATCCATTACGGCTATTTTCATCCACCAAGGTCGAAAGTTGTCGAATTTAACAGCAGAAATTGATTCCATACAAAGATTAACTATTTAAAACTAAATATTGTACTCTACGACCTCATTAAGCTAAACCATTACACCTAGCTTCCCACTTTGTGGAAAATTTAAATATCTAAAGCATATTACGGGTCTAAACTGATCTATTACGGCTATTTTCATCCACCTGGGTCGAAAGTTGTCGAATTTAACAGCAGAAATTGATTCCATACAAAGATTTACTATTTAAAACTAAATATTGTACTCTACGACCTCATTAGGCTAAACCATTGCACCTAGCTTCCCAATTTGTGGAAAATTTGAATATCTAAAGCATATTACGGTCTTAAACTGATCCATTACGGCTATTTTCATCCACCTGGGTCGAAAGTTGTCGAAGTTAACAGCAGAAATTGATTCCATACAAAGATTTACTATTTAAAACTAAATATTGTACTCTACGACCTCATTGGGCTAAACCATTGCACCTAGCTTCCCAATTTATGGAAAATTTGAATATCTAAAGCATATTACGGGTCTAAACTGATCTATTACGGCTATTTTCATCCACCTGGGTCGAAAGTTGTCGAAGTTAACAGCAGAAATTGATTCCATACAAAGATTTACTATTTAAAACTAAATATTGTACTCTACGACCTCATTAGGCTAAACCATTGCACCTAGCTTCCCAATTTGCGGAAAATTTGAATATCTAAAGCATATTACGGGTCTAAACTGATCCATTACGGCTATTTTCATCCACCTGGGTCGAAAGTTGTCGAATTTAACAGCAGAAATTGATTCCATACAAAGATTTACTATTTAAAACTAAATATTGTACTCTACGACCTCATTAGGCTAAACCATTGCACCTAGCTTCCCAATTTGTGGAAAATTTGATTATCTAAAGCATATTACGGGTCTTAACTGATCCATTACGGCTATTTTCATACACCAGGGTCGAAAGTTGTCGAATTTAACTGCAGAAATTGATTCCATACAAAGATTAACTATTTAAAACTAAATATTGTACTCTACGACCTCATTAAGCTAAACCATTGCACCTAGCTTCCCACTTTGTGGAAAATTTGAATATCTAAAGCATATTACGGGTCTAAACTGATCTATTACGGCTATTTTCATCCACCTGGGTCGAAAGTTGTCGAATTTAACAGCAGAAATTGATTCCATACAAAGATTAACTATTTAAAACTAAATATTGTACTCTACGACCTCATTAGGCTAAACCATTGCACCTAGCTTCCCAATTTATGGAAAATTTGAATATCTAAAGCATATTACGGGTCTAAACTGATCTATTACGGCAATTTTCATCCACCTGGGTCGAAAGTTGTTGAATTTAACAGCAGAAATTGATTCCATACAAAGATTTACTATTTAAAACTAAATATTGTACTCTACGACCTCATTAGGATAAACCATTCCACCTAGCTTCCCAATTTGTGGAAAATTTGAATATCTAAAGCATATTACGGGTCTAAACTGATCTATTACGGCTATTTTCATCCACCTGGGTCGAAAGTTGTCGAAGTTAACAGCAGAGATTGACTCCATACAAAGATTTACCATTTTAAACTAAATATTGTACTCTACGACCTCATTAGGCTAAACCATTGCACCTAGCTTCCCAATTTGTGGAAAATTTGAATATCTGAAGCATATTACGGGTCTAAACTGATCCATTACGGCTATTTTCATCCACCTGGGTCGAAAGTTGTTGAATTTAACAGCAGAAATAGATTACATACAAAGATTAACTATTTAAAACTAAATATTGTACTCTACGACCTCATTGGGCTAAACCATTGCACCTAGCTTCCCAATTTATGGAAAATTTGAATATCTAAAGCATATTACGGGTCTAAACTGATCCATTACGGCTATTTTCATCCACCTGGGTCGAAAGTTGTCGAAGTTAACAGCAGAAATTGATTCCATACAAAGATTTACTATTTAAAACTAAATATTGTACTCTACGACCTCATTAGGCTAAACCATTGCACCTAGCTTCCCAATTTGTGGAAAATTTGAATATCTGAAGCATATTACGGGTCTAAACTGATCCATTACGGCTATTTTCATCCACCTGGGTCGAAAGTTGTCGAAGTTAACAGCAGAAATTGATTCCATACAAAGATTTACTATTTAAAACTAAATATTGTACTCTACGACCTCATTAGGCTAAACCATTGCACCTAGCTTCCCAATTTGTGGAAAATTTGAATATCTAAAGCATATTACGGGTCTAAACTGATCCATTACGTCTATTTTCATCCACCTGGGTCGAAAGTTGTCGAATTTAACAGCAGAAATTGATTCCATACAAAGATTAACTATTTAATACTAAATATTGTACTCTACGACCTCATTAAGCTAAACCATTGCACCTAGCTTCCCAATTTGTGGAAAATTTGAATATCTAAAGCATATTACGGGTCTAAACTGATCTATCGGCATTTTCATCCACCTGGGTCGAAAGTTGTTGAATTTAACAGCAGAAATTGATTCCATACAAAGATTTACTATTTAAAACTAAATATTGTACTCTACGACCTCATTAGGCTAAACCATTGCACCTAGCTTCCCAATTTGTGGAAAATTTGAATATCTAAAGCATATTACGGGTCTAAACTGATCCATTACGGCTATTTTCATCCACCTGGGTCGAAAGTTGTCGAATTTAACAGCAGAAATTGATTCCATACAAAGATTAACTATTTAAAACTAAATATTGTACTCTACGACCACATTAAGCTAAACCATTGCACCTAGCTTCCCACTTTGTGGAAAATTTGAATATCTAAAGCATATTACGGGTCTAAACTGATCCATTACGGCTATTTTCATCCACCTGGGTCGAAAGTTGTCGAAGTTAACAGCAGAAATTGATTCCATACAAAGATTTACTATTTAAAACTAAATATTGTACTCTACGACCTCATTAGGCTAAACCATTGCACCTAGCTTCCCAATTTGTGGAAAATTTGAATATCTAAAGCATATTACGGGTCTAAACTGATCCATTACGGCTATTTTCATCCACCTGGGTCGAAAGTTGTTGAATTTAACAGCAGAAATTGATTCCATACAAAGATTTACTATTTAAAACTAAATATTGTACTCTACGACCTCATTAGGCTAAACCATTGCACCTAGCTTCCCAATTTGTGGAAAATTTGAATATCTAAAGCATATTACGGGTCTAAACTGATCCATTACGGCTATTTTCATCCACCTGGGTCGAAAGTTGTCGAAGTTAACAGCAGAAATTGATTCCATACAAAGATTTACTATTTAAAACTAAATATTGTACTCTACGACCTCATTAGGCTAAACCATTGCACCTAGCTTCCCAATTTGTGGAAAATTTGAATATCTAAAGCATATTACGGGTCTAAACTGATCCATTACGGCTATTTTCATCCACCTGGGTCGAAAGTTGTCGAAGTTAACAGCAGAAATTGATTCCATACAAAGATTTACTATTTAAAACTAAATATTGTACTCTACGACCTCATTAGGCTAAACCATTGCACCTAGCTTCCCAATTTGTGGAAAATTTGAATATCTAAAGCATATTACGGGTCTAAACTGATCCATTACGGCTATTTTCATCCACCTGGGTCGAAAGTTGTCGAATTTAACAGCAGAAATTGATTCCATACAAAGATTAACTATTTAAAACTAAATATTGTACTCTACGACCTCATTAGGCTAAACCATTGCACCTAGCTTCCCAATTTGTGGAAAATTTGAATATCTAAAGCATATTACGGGTCTAAACTGATCTATTACGGCTATTTTCATCCACCTGGGTCGAAAGTTGTCGAATTTAACAGCAGAAATTGATTCCATACAAAGATTTACTATTTAAAACTAAATATTGTACCCTACGACCTCATTAGGCTAAACCATTGCACCTAGCTTCCCAATTTGTGGAAAATTTGAATATCTAAAGCATATTACGGGTCTAAACTGATCCATTACGGCTATTTTCATCCACCTGGGTCGAAAGTTGTCGAATTTAACAGCAGAAATTGATTCCATACAAAGATTAACTATTTAAAACTAAATATTGTACTCTACGACCTCATTAGGCTAAACCATTGCACCTAGCTTCCCAATTTGTGGAAAATTTGAATATCTAAAGCATATTACGGGTCTAAACTGATCCATTACGGCTATTTTCATCCACCTGGGTCGAAAGTTGTTGAATTTAACAGCAGAAATTGATTCCATACAAAGATTTACTATTTAAAACTAAATATTGTACTCTACGACCTCATTAGGCTAAACCATTGCACCTAGCTTCCCAATTTGTGGAAAATTTGAATATCTAAAGCAAATTACGGGTCTAAACTGATCTATTACGGCTATTTTCATCCACCTGGGTCGAAAGTTGTCGAAGTTAACAGCAGAAATTGATTCCATACAAAGATTTACTATTTAAAACTAAATATTGTACTCTACGACCTCATTAGGCTAAACCATTGCACCTAGCTTCCCAATTTGTGGAAAATTTGAATATCTGAAGCATATTACGGGTCTAAACTGATCCATTACGGCTATTTTCATCCACCTGGGTCGAAAGTTGTCGAATTTAACAGCAGAAATTGATTCCATACAAAGATTTACTATTTTAAACTAAATATTGTACTCTACGACCTCATTGGGCTAAACCATTGCACCTAGCTTCCCAATTTATGGAAAATTTGAATATCTAAAGCATATTACGGGTCTAAACTGATCCATTACGGCTATTTTCATCCACCTGGGCCGAAAGTTGTCGAAGTTAACAGCAGAAATTGATTCCATACAAAGATTTACTATTTAAAACTAAATATTGTACTCTACGACCTCATTAGGCTAAACCATTGCACCTAGCTTCCCAATTTGTGGAAAATTTGAATATCTAAAGCATATTACGGGTCTAAACTGATCCATTACGGCTATTTTCATCCACCTGGGTCGAAAGTTGTCGAAGTTAACAGCAGAAATTGATTCCATACAAAGATTTACTATTTAAAACTAAATATTGTACTCTACGACCTCATTAGGCTAAACCATTGCACCTAGCTTCCCAAATTGTGGAAAATTTGAATATCTAAAGCATATTACGGGTCTAAACTGATCCATTACGGCTATTTTCATCCACCTGGGTCGAAAGTTGTCGAAGTTAACAGCAGAAATTGATTCCATACAAAGATTTACTATTTAAAACTAAATATTGTACTCTACGACCTCATTAGGCTAAACCATTGCACCTAGCTTCCCAATTTGTGGAAAATTTGAATATCTAAAGCATATTACGGGTCTAAACTGATCCATTACGGCTATTTTCATCCACCTGGGTCGAAAGTTGTCGAATTTAACAGCAGAAATTGATTCCATACAAAGATTAACTATTTAAAACTAAATATTGTACTCTACGACCTCATTAAGCTAAACCATTGCACCTAGCTTCCCACTTTGTGGAAAATTTGAATATCTAAAGCATATTACGGGTCTAAACTGATCTATTACGGCTATTTTCATCCACCTGGGTCGAAAGTTGTCGAATTTAACAGCAGAAATTGATTCCATACAAAGATTTACTATTTAAAACTAAATATTGTACTCTACGACCTCATTAGGCTAAACCATTGCACCTAGCTTCCCAATTTGTGGAAAATTTGAATATCTAAAGCATATTACGGGCCTAAACTGATCCATTACGGCTATTTTCATCCACCTGGGTCGAAAGTTGTCGAAGTTAACAGCAGAAATTGATTCCATACAAAGATTTACTATTTAAAACTAAATATTGTACTCTACGACCTCATTAGGCTAAACCATTGCACCTAGCTTCCCAATTTGTGGAAAATTTGAATATCTAAAGCATATTACGGGTCTAAACTGATCCATTACGGCTATTTTCATCCACCTGGGTCGAAAGTTGTCGAAGTTAACAGCAGAAATTGATTCCATACAAAGATTTACTATTTAAAACTAAATATTGTACTCTACGACCTCATTAGGCTAAACCATTGCACCTAGCTTCCCACTTTGTGGAAAATTTGAATATCTAAAGCATATTACGGGTCTAAACTGATCCATTACGGCTATTTTCATCCACCTGGGTCGAAAGTTGTCGAAGTTAACAGCAGAAATTGATTCCATACAAAGATTTACTATTTAAAACTAAATATTGTACTCTACGACCTCATTAGGCTAAACCACTGCACCTAGCTTCCCAATTTGTGGAAAATTTGAATATCTAAAGCATATTACGGGTCTAAACTGATCCATTACGGCTATTTTCATCCACCTGGGTCGAAAGTTGTCGAAGTTAACAGCAGAAATTGATTCCATACAAAGATTTACTATTTAAAACTAAATATTGTACTCTACGACCTCATTAGGCTAAACCATTGCACCTAGCTTCCCAATTTGTGGAAAATTTGAATATCTAAAGCATATTACGGGTCTAAACTGATCCATTACGGCTATTTTCATCCACCTGGGTCGAAAGTTGTCGAAGTTAACAGCAGAAATTGATTCCATACAAAGATTTACTATTTAAAACTAAATATTGTACTCTACGACCTCATTAGGCTAAACCATTGCACCTAGCTTCCCACTTTGTGGAAAATTTGAATATCTAAAGCATATTACGGGTCTAAACTGATCCATTACGGCTATTTTCATCCACCTGGGTCGAAAGTTGTCGAAGTTAACAGCAGAAATTGATTCCATACAAAGATTAACTATTTAAAACTAAATATTGTACTCTACGACCTCATTAGGCTAAACCACTGCACCTAGCTTCCCAATTTGTGGAAAATTTGAATATCTAAAGCATATTACGGGTCTAAACTGATCCATTACGGCTATTTTCATCCACCTGGGTCGAAAGTTGTCGAAGTTAACAGCAGAAATTGATTCCATACAAAGATTTACTATTTAAAACTAAATATTGTACTCTACGACCTCATTAGGCTAAACCATTGCACCTAGCTTCCCAATTTGTGGAAAATTTGAATATCTAAAGCATATTACGGGTCTAAACTGATCCATTACGGCTATTTTCATCCACCTGGGTCGAAAGTTGTCGAATTTAACAGCAGAAATTGATTCCATACAAAGATTTACAATTTAAAACTAAATATTGTACTCTACGACCTCATTAGGCTAAACCATTGCACCTAGCTTCCCAATTTGTGGAAAATTTGAATATCTAAAGCATATTACGGGTCTAAACTGATCCATTACGGCTATTTTCATCCACCTGGGTCGAAAGTTGTCGAAGTTAACAGCAGAAATTGATTCCATACAAAGATTTACTATTTAAAACTAAATATTGTACTCTACGACCTCATTAGGCTAAACCATTGCACCTAGCTTCCCAATTTGTGGAAAATTTGAATATCTAAAGCATATTACGGGTCTAAACTGATCTATTACGGCTATTTTCATCCACCTGGGTCGAAAGTTGTCGAAGTTAATAGCAGAAATTGATTCCATACAAAGATTAACTATTTAAAACTAAATATTGTACTCTACGACCTCATTAAGCTAAACCATTGCACCTAGCTTCCCACTTTGTGGAAAATTTGAATATCTAAAGCATATTACGGGTCTAAACTGATCCATTACGGCTATTTTCATCCACCTGGGTCGAAAGTTGTCGAATTTAACAGCAGAAATTGATTTTATACAAAGATTAACTATTTAAAACTAAATATTGTACTCTACGACCTCATTAAGCTAAACCATTGCACCTAGCTTCCCAATTTGTGGAAAATTTGAATATCTAAAGCATATTACGGGTCTAAACTGATCTATTACGGCTATTTTCATCCACCTGGGTCGAAAGTTGTCGAAGTTAACAGCAGAGATTGACTCCATACAAAGATTTACCATTTTAAACTAAATATTGTACTCTACGACCTCATTAGGCTAAACCATTGCACCTAGCTTCCCAATTTGTGGAAAATTTGAATATCTAAAGCATATTACGGGTCTAAACTGATCCATTACGGCTATTTTCATCCACCTGGGTCGAAAGTTGTCGAAGTTAACAGCAGAAATTGATTCCATACAAAGATTTACTATTTAAAACTAAATATTGTACTCTACGACCTCATTAGGCTAAACCATTGCACCTAGCTTCCCAATTTGTGGAAAATTTGAATATCTAAAGCATATTACGGGTCTAAACTGATCTATTACGGCTATTTTCATCCACCTGGGTCGAAAGTTGTCGAATTTAACAGCGAAATTGATTCCATACAAAGATTAACTATTTAAAACTAAATATTGTACTCTACGACCTCATTAGGCTAAACCATTGCACCTAGCTTCCCAATTTGTGGAAAATTTGAATATCTAAAGCATATTACGGGTCTAAACTGATCTATTACGGCTATTTTCATCCACCTGGGTCGAAAGTTGTCGAATTTAACAGCAGAAATTGATTCCATACAAAGATTAACTATTTAAAACTAAATATTGTACTCTACGACCTCATTAGGCTAAACCATTGCACCTAGCTTCCCAATTTGTGGAAAATTTGAATATCTAAAGCATATTACGGGTCTAAACTGATCCATTACGGCTATTTTCATCCACCTGGGTCGAAAGTAGTCGAATTTAACAGCAGTAATTGATTCCATACAAAGATTAACTATTTAAAACTAAATATTGTACTCTACGACCTCATTAAGCTAAACCATTGCACCTAGCTTCCCACTTTGTGGAAAATTTGAATATCTAAAGCATATTACGGGTCTAAACTGATCCATTACGGCTATTTTCATCCACCTGGGTCGAAAGTTGTCGAATTTAACAGCAGAAATTGATTCCATACAAAGATTAACTATTTAAAAATAAATATTGTACTCTACGACCTCATTAAGCTAAACCTTTGCACCTAGCTTCCCACTTTGTGGAAAATTTGAATATCTTAAGCATATTACGGGTCTAAACTGATCCATTACGGCTATTTTCATCCACCTGGGTCGAAAGTTGTCGAAGTTAACAGCAGAGATTGACTCCATACAAAGATTTACTATTTAAAACTAAATATTGTACTCTACGACCTCATTGGGCTAAACCATTGCACCTAGCTTTCCAATTTGTGGAAAATTTGAATATCTAAAGCATATTACGGGTCTAAACTGATCCATTACTGCTATTTTCATCCACCTGGGTCGAAAGTTGTCGAATTTAACAGCAGAAATTGTTCCATAAAAGTTTTTA
The DNA here is from genome assembly GCA_018904275.1 of Lordiphosa clarofinis. Taxonomy (NCBI): domain Eukaryota; kingdom Metazoa; phylum Arthropoda; class Insecta; order Diptera; family Drosophilidae; genus Lordiphosa; species Lordiphosa clarofinis. The sequence goes on from JAEIGQ010000361.1 coordinate 132,916, forward strand.
AAATATTGTACTCTACGACCTCATTAGGCTAAACCATTGCACCTAGCTTCCCAATTTGTGGAAAATTTGAATATCTAAAGCATATTACGGGTCTAAACTGATCCATTACGGCTATTTTCATCCACTTGGTCCGAAGTTAACAGCAGAAATTGATTCCATGCAAAAGATTTACTATTTAAAACTAAATATTGTACTCTACGACCTCATTAGGCTAAACCATTGCACCTAGCTTCCCAATTTGTGGAAAATTTGAATATCTAAAGCATATTACGGGTCTAAACTGATCCATTACGGCTATTTTCATCCACCTGGGTCGAAAGTTGTCGAAGTTAACAGCAGAAATGGATTCCATACAAAGATTTACTATTTAAAACTAAATATTGTACTCTACGACCTCATTAGGCTAAACCATTGCACCTAGCTTCCCAATTTGTGGAAAATTTGAATATCTAAAGCATATTACGGGTCTAAACTGATCCATTACGTCTATTTTCATCCACCTGGGTCGAAAGTTGTCGAATTTAACAGCAGAAATTGATTCCATACAAAGATTAACTATTTAAAACTAAATATTGTACTCTACGACCTCATTAAGCTAAACCATTGCACCTAGCTTCCCAATTTATGGAAAATTTGAATATCTTAAGCATATTACGGGTCTAAACTGATCTATTACGGCTATTTTCATCCACCTGGGTCGAAAGTTGTCGAAGTTAACAGCAGAAATTTATTCCATACAAAGATTTACTATTTAAAACTAAATATTGTACTCTACGACCTCATTAGGCTAAACCATTGCACCTAGCTTCCCAATTTGTGGAAAATTTGAATATCTAAAGCATATTACGGGTCTAAACTGATCCATTACGGCTATTTTCATCCACCTGGGTCGAAAGTTGTCGAATTTAACAGCAGAAATTGATTCCATGCAAAGATTTACTATTTAAAACTAAATATTGTACTCTACGACCTCATTAGGCTAAACCATTGCACCTAGCTTCCCAATTTGTGGAAAATTTGAATATCTAAAGCATATTACGGGTCTAAACTGATCCATTACGTCTATTTTCATCCACCTGGGTCGAAAGTTGTCGAATTTAACAGCAGAAATTGATTCCATACAAAGATTAACTATTTAAAACTAAATATTGTACTCTACGACCTCATTAAGCTAAACCATTGCACCTAGCTTCCCACTTTGTGGAAAATTTGAATATCTAAAGCATATTACGGGTCTAAACTGATCTATTACGGCTATTTTCATCCACCTGGGTCGAAAGTTGTCGAATTTAACAGCAGAAATTGATTCCATACAAAGATTAACTATTTAAAACTAAATATTGTACTCTACGACCTCATTAGCTAAACCATTGCACCTAGCTTCCTACTTTGTGGAAAATTTGAATATCTAAAGCATATTACGGGTCTAAACTGATCCATTACGGCTATTTTCATCCACCTGGGTCGAAAGTTGTCGAAGTTAACAGCAGAAATTGATTCCATACAAAGATTTACTATTTAAAACTAAATATTGTACTCTACGACCTCATTAGGCTAAACCATTGCACCTAGCTTCCCAATTTGTGGAAAATTTGAATATCTAAAGCATATTACGGGTCTAAACTTATCCATTACGGCTATTTTCATCCACCTGGGTCGAAAGTTGTCGAAGTTAACAGCAGAAATTGATTCCATACAAAGATTTACTATTTAAAACTAAATATTGTACTCTACGACCTCATTAGGCTAAACCATTGCACCTAGCTTCCCAATTTATGGAAAATTTGAATATCTAAAGCATATTACGGGTCTAAACTGATCCATTACGGCTATTTTCATCCACCTGGGTCGAAAGTTGTCGAATTTAACAGCAGAAATTGATTCCATACAAAGATTTACTATTTAAAACTAAATATTGTACTCTACGACCTCATTGGACCTAGCTTCCCAATTTGTGGAAAATTTGAATATCTAAAGCATATTACGGGTATAAACTGATCTATTACGGCTATTTTCATCCACCTGGGTCGAAAGTTGTCGAATTTAACAGCAGAAATTGCACCTAGCTTCCCAATTTGTGGAAAATTTGAATATCTAAAGCATATTACGGGTATAAACTGATCTTTTACGGCTATTTTCATCCACCTGGGTCGAAAGTTGTCGAATTTAACAGCAGAAATTGATTCCATACAAAGATTAACTATTTAAAACTAAATATTGTACTCTACGACCTCATTAAGCTAAACCATTGCACCTAGCTTTCCAATTTATGGAAAATTTGAATATCTAAAGCATATTACGGGTCTAAACTGATCCATTACGGCTATTTTCATCCACATGGGTCGAAAGTTGACGAATTTAACAGCAGAAATTGATTCCATACAAAGATTTACTATTTAAAACTAAATATTGTACTCTACGACCTCATTAAGCTAAACCATTGCACCTAGCTTCCTACTTTGTGGAAAATTTGAATATCTAAAGCATATTACGGGTCTAAACTGATCTATTACGGCTATTTTCATCCACCTGGGTCGAAAGTTGTCGAAGTTAACAGCAGAAATTGATTCCATACAAAGATTTACTATTTAAAACTAATTATTGTACTCTACGACCTCATTAGGCTAAACCATTGCACCTAGCTTCCCAATTTGTGGAAAATTTGAATATCTAAAGCATATTACGGGTCTAAACTTATCCATTACGGCTATTTTCATCCACCTGGGTCGAAAGTTGTCGAAGTTAACAGCAGAAATTGATTCCATACAAAGATTTACTATTTAAAACTAAATATTGTACTCTACGACCTCATTAGGCTAAACCATTGCACCTAGCTTCCCAATTTATGGAAAATTTGAATATCTAAAGCATATTACGGGTCTAAACTGATCCATTACGGCTATTTTCATCCACCTGGGTCGAAAGTTGTCGAATTTAACAGCAGAAATTGATTCCATACAAAGATTTACTATTTAAAACTAAATATTGTACTCTACGACCTCATTGGACCTAGCTTCCCAATTTGTGGAAAATTTGAATATCTAAAGCATATTACGGGTATAAACTGATCTATTACGGCTATTTTCATCCACCTGGGTCGAAAGTTGTCGAATTTAACAGCAGAAATTGCACCTAGCTTCCCAATTTGTGGAAAATTTGAATATCTAAAGCATATTACGGGTCTAAACTGATCTTTTACGGCTATTTTCATCCACCTGGGTCGAAAGTTGTCGAATTTAACAGCAGAAATTGATTCCATACAAAGATTAACTATTTAAAACTAAATATTGTACTCTACGACCTCATTAAGCTAAACCATTGCACCTAGCTTTCCAATTTATGGAAAATTTGAATATCTAAAGCATATTACGGGTCTAAACTGATCCATTACGGCTATATTCATCCACCTGGGTCGAAAGTTGTCGAAGTTAACAGCAGAAATTGATTCCATACAAAGATTTACTATTTAAAACTAAATATTGTACTCTACGACCTCATTAGGCTAAACCATTGCACCTAGCTTCCCAATTTGTGGAAAATTTGAATATCTAAAGCATATTACGGGTCTAAACTGATCCATTACGGCTATTTTCATCCACCTGGGTCGAAAGTTGTCGAAGTTAACAGCAGAAATGGATTCCATACAAAGATTTACTATTTAAAACTAAATATTGTACTCTACGACCTCATTAGGCTAAACCATTGCACCTAGCTTCCCAATTTGTGGAAAATTTGAATATCTAAAGCATATTACGGGTCTAAACTGATCTATTACGGCTATTTTCATCCACCTGGGTCGAAAGTTGTCGAAGTTAACAGCAGAGATTGACTCCATACAAAGGTTTACCATTTTAAACTAAATATTGTACTCTACGACCTCATTGGGCTAAACCATTGCACCTAGCTTCCCAATTTGTGGAAAATTTGAATATCTAAAGCATATTACGGGTCTAAACTGATCCATTACGGCTATTTTCATCCACCTGGGTCGAAAGTTGTCGAATTTAACAGCAGAAATTGATTCCATACAAAGATTAACTATTTAAAACTAAATATTGTACTCTACGACCTCATTGGGCTAAACCATTGCACCTAGCTTCCCACTTTGTGGAAAATTTGAATATCTAAAGCATATTACGGGTCTAAACTGATCTATTACGGCGATTTTCATCCAGCTGGGTCGAAAGTTGTCGAATTTAACAGCAGAAATTGATTCCATACAAAGATTAACTATTTAAAACTAAATATTGTACTCTACGACCTCATTAAGCTAAACCATTGCACCTAGCTTCCCACTTTGTGGAAAATTTGAATATCTAAAGCATATTACGGGTCTAAACTGATCTATTACGGCTATTTTCATCCACCTGGGTCGAAAGTTGTCGAATTTAACAGCAGAAATTGATTCCATACAAAGATTAACTATTTAAAACTAAATATTGTACTCTACGACCTCATTATGCTAAACCATTGCACCTAGCTTCCCACTTTGTGGAAAATTTGAATATCTAAAGCATATTACGGGTCTAAACTGATCCATTACGGCTATTTTCATCCACCTGGGTCGAAAGTTGTCGAAGTTAACAGCAGAAATTGATTCCATACAAAGATTTACTATTTAAAACTAAATATTGTACTCTACGACCTCATTAGGCTAAACCATTGCACCTAGCTTCCCAATTTGTGGAAAATTTTAATATCTAAAGCATATTACGGGTCTAAACTGATCCATTACGGCTATTTTCATCCACCTGGGTCGAAAGTTGTCGAAGTTAACAGCAGAAATTGATTCCATACAAAGATTAACTATTTAAAACTAAATATTGTACTCTACGACCTCATTAAGCTAAACCATTGCACCTAGCTTCCCACTTTGTGGAAAATTTGAATATCTAAAGCATATTACGGGTCTAAACTGATCTATTACGGCTATTTTCATCCACCTGGGTCGAAAGTTGTCGAAGTTAACAGCAGAAATTGATTCCATACAAAGATTTACTATTTAAAACTAAATATTGTACTCTACGACCTCATTAGGCTAAACCATTGCACCTAGCTTCCCAATTTGTGGAAAATTTGAATATCTAAAGCATATTACGGGTCTAAACTGATCCATTACGGCTATTTTCATCCACCTGGGTCGAAAGTTGTCGAAGTTAACAGCAGAAATTGATTCCATACAAAGATTTACTATTTAAAACTAAATATTGTACTCTACGACCTCATTAAGCTAAACCATTGCACCTAGCTTCCCAATTTGTGGAAAATTTGAATATCTAAAGCATATTACGGGTCTAAACTGATCTATTACGGCTATTTTCATCCACCTGGGTCGAAAGTTGTCGAATTTAACAGCAGAAATTGATTCCATACAAAGATTAACTATTTAAAACTAAATATTGTACTCTACGACCTCATTAGGCTAAACCATTGCACCTAGCTTCCCAATTTGTGGAAAATTTGAATATCTAAAGCATATTACGGGTCTAAACTGATCCATTACGGCTATATTCATCCACCTGGGTCGAAAGTTGTCGAAGTTAACAGCAGAAATTGATTCCATACAAAGATTTACTATTTAAAACTAAATATTGTACTCTACGACCTCATTAGGCTAAACCATTGCACCTAGCTTCCCAATTTGTGGAAAATTTGAATATCTAAAGCATATTACGGGTCTAAACTGATCCATTACGGCTATTTTCATCCACCTGGGTTGAAAGTTGTCGAATTTAACAGCAGAAATTGATTCCATACAAAGATTTACTATTTAAAACTAAATATTGTACTCTACGACCTCATTAGGCTAAACCATTGCACCTAGCTTCCCAATTTGTGGAAAATTTGAATATCTAAATCATATTACGGGTCTAAACTGATCTATTACGGCTATATTCATCCACCTGGGTCGAAAGTTGTCGAAGTTAACAGCAGAAATTGATTCCATACAAAGATTTACTATTTAAAACTAAATATTGTACTCTACGACCTCATTAGGCTAAACCATTGCACCTAGCTTCCCAATTTGTGGAAAATTTGAATATCTAAAGCATATTACGGGTCTAAACTGATCCATTACGGCTATTTTCATCCACCTGGGTCGAAAGTTGTCGAAGTTAACAGCAGAAATGGATTCCATACAAAGATTTACTATTTAAAACTAAATATTGTACTCTACGACCTCATTAGGCTAAACCATTGCACCTAGCTTCCCAATTTGTGGAAAATTTGAATATCTAAAGCATATTACGGGTCTAAACTGATCTATTACGGCTATTTTCATCCACCTGGGTCGAAAGTTGTCGAAGTTAACAGCAGAGATTGACTCCATACAAAGATTTACCATTTTAAACTAAATATTGTACTCTACGACCTCATTGGGCTAAACCATTGCACCTAGCTTCCCAATTTGTGGAAAATTTGAATATCTAAAGCATATTACGGGTCTAAACTGATCCATTACGGCTATTTTCATCCACCTGGGTCGAAAGTTGTCGAATTTAACAGCAGAAATTGATTCCATACAAAGATTAACTATTTAAAACTAAATATTGTACTCTACGACCTCATTAGGCTAAACCATTGCACCTAGCTTCCCACTTTGTGGAAAATTTGAATATCTAAAGCATATTACGGGTCTAAACTGATCTATTACGGCTATTTTCATCCACCTGGGTCGAAAGTTGTCGAGTTTAACAGCAGAAATTGATTCCATACAAAGATTAACTATTTAAAACTAAATATTGTACTCTACGACCTCATTAGGCTAAACCATTGCACCTAGCTTCCCACTTTGTGGAAAATTTGAATATCTAAAGCATATTACGGGTCTAAACTGATCTATTACGGCTATTTTCATCCACCTGGGTCGAAAGTTGTCGAATTTAACAGCAGAAATTGATTCCATACAAAGATTAACTATTTAAAACTAAATATTGTACTCTACGACCTCATTATGCTAAACCATTGCACCTAGCTTCCCACTTTGTGGAAAATTTGAATATCTAAAGCATATTACGGGTCTAAACTGATCCATTACGGCTATTTTCATCCACCTGGGTCGAAAGTTGTCGAAGTTAACAGCAGAAATTGATTCCATACAAAGATTTACTATTTAAAACTAAATATTGTACTCTACGACCTCATTAGGCTAAACCATTGCACCTAGCTTCCCAATTTGTGGAAAATTTGAATATCTAAAGCATATTACGGGTCTAAACTGATCCATTACGGCTATTTTCATCCACCTGGGTCGAAAGTTGTCGAAGTTAACAGCAGAAATTGATTCCATACAAAGATTAACTATTTAAAACTAAATATTGTACTCTACGACCTCATTAAGCTAAACCATTGCACCTAGCTTCCCAATTTGTGGAAAATTTGAATATCTAAAGCATATTACGGGTCTAAACTGATCTATTACGGCTATTTTCATCCACCTGGGTCGAAAGTTGTCGAATTTAACAGCAGAAATTGATTCCATACAAAGATTTACTATTTAAAACTAAATATTGTACTCTACGACCTCATTAGGCTAAACCATTGCACCTAGCTTCCCAATTTATGGAAAATTTGAATATCTAAAGCATATTACGGGTCTAAACTGATCCATTACGGCTATTTTCATCCACCTGGGTCGAAAGTTGTCGAAGTTAACAGCAGAAATTGATTCCATACAAAGATTTACTATTTAAAACTCAATATTGTACTCTACGACCTCATTAGGCTAAACCATTGCACCTAGCTTCCCAATTTATGGAAAATTTGAATATCTAAAGCATATTACGGGTCTAAACTGATCTATTACGGCTATTTTCATCCACCTGGGTCGAAAGTTGTCGAATTTAACAGCAGAAATTGATTCCATACAAAGATTAACTATTTAAAACTAAATATTGTACTCTACGACCTCATTAGGCTAAACCATTGCACCTAGCTTCCCAATTTGTGGAAAATTTGAATATCTGAAGCATATTACGGGTCTAAACTGATCTATTACGGCTATTTTCATCCACCTGGGTCGAAAGTTGTCGAATTTAACAGCAGAAATTGATTCCATACAAAGATTAACTATTTAAAACTAAATATTGTACTCTACGACCTCATTAAGCTAAACCATTGCACCTAGCTTCCCAATTTGTGGAAAATTTGAATATCTAAAGCATATTACGGGTCTAAACTGATCCATTACGGCTATATTCATCCACCTGGGTCGAAAGTTGTCGAATTTAACAGCAGAAATTGATTCCATACAAAGATTTACTATTTAAAACTAAATATTGTACTCTACGACCTCATTAGGCTAAACCATTGCACCTAGCTTCCCAAATTGTGGAAAATTTGAATATTTAAAGCATATTACGGGTCTAAACTGACTCCATTACGGCTATTTTCATCCACCTGGGTCGAAAGTTGTCGAAGTTAACAGCAGAAATTGATTCCATACAAAGATTTACTATTTAAAACTAAATATTGTACTCTACGACCTCATTAGGCTAAACCATTGCACCTAGCTTCCCACTTTGTGGAAAATTTGAATATCTAAAGCATATTACGGGTCTAAACTGATCCATTACGGCTATTTTCATCCACCTGGGTCGAAAGTTGTCGAATTTAGCAGCAGAAATTGATTCCATACAAAGATTTACTATTTAAAACTAAATATTGTACTCTACGACCTCATTAGGCTAAACCATTGCACTAGCTTCCCAATTTGTGGAAAATTTGAATATCTAAAGCATATTACGGGTCTAAACTGATCTATTACGGCTATTTTCATCCACCTGGGTCGAAAGTTGTCGAAGTTAACAGCAGATATTTTCTACAAAGATTTACCATTTAAACTAAATATTGTACTCTACGACCTCATTGGGCCCAACATTGCACCTAGCTTCCCAATTTGTGGAAAATTTGAAATATCTAAAGCATATTACGGGTCTAAACTGATCCATTACGGCTATTTTCATCCACCTGGGTCGAAAGTTGTCGAATTTAACAGCAGAAATTGATTCCATACAAAGATTAACTATTTAAAACTAAATATTGTACTCTACGACCTCATTAGGCTAAACCATTGCACCTAGCTTCCCACTTTGTGGAAAATTTGAATATCTAAAACATATTACGGGTCTAAACTGATCTATTACGGCTATTTTCATCCACCTGGGTCGAAAGTTGTCGAATTTAACAGCAGAAATTGATTCCATACAAAGATTAACTATTTAAAACTAAATATTGTACTCTACGACCTCATTAAGCTAAACCATTGCACCTAGCTTCCCACTTTGTGGAAAATTTGAATATCTAAAGCATATTACGGGTCTAAACTGATCCATTACGGCGATTTTCATCCACCTGGGTCGAAAGTTGTCGAATTTAACAGCAGAATTGATTCCATACAAAGATTTAATATTTAAAACTAAATATTGTACTCTACGACCTCATTAAGCTAAACCATTGCACCTAGCTTCCCAATTTGTGGAAAATTTGAATATCTAAAGCATATTACGGGTCTAAACTGATCCATTACGGCTATTTTCATCCACCTGGGTCAGAAAGTTGTCGAAGTTAACAGCAGAAATTGATTCCATACAAAGATTTACTATTTAAAACTAAATATTGTACTCTACGACCTCATTAGGCTAAACCATTGCACCTAGCTTCCCAATTTGTGGAAAATTTGAATATCTAAAGCATATTACGGGTCTAAACTGAGCCATTACGGCTATTTTCATCCACCTGGGTCGAAAGTTGTCGAAGTTAACAGCAGAAATTGATTCCATACAAAGATTTACTATTTAAAACTAAATATTGTACTCTACGACCTCATTAGGCTAAACCATTGCACCTAGCTTCCCAATTTATGGAAAATTTGAATATCTAAAGCATATTACGGGTCTAAACTGATCCATTACGGCTATTTTCATCCACCTGGGTCGAAAGTTGTCGAATTTAACAGCAGAAATTGATTCCATACAAAGATTAACTATTTAAAACTAAATATTGTACTCTACGACCTCATTAGGCTAAACCATT
>JAEIGQ010000362.1:0-141359 GCA_018904275.1 Lordiphosa clarofinis
TTATTGTTTGGTGTGTGTTATTGTTTGGTGTGTATATATATATATATATATATGTTTGTCTGCTTGTTGTTGTGTCCCACTGTGATGCACTGCACTCCACACGAAAAGTCTCTGCAGGTGAGCGGCGACTGCGCGTTTATTTGCGGTTGTTGTTGTTGGTGGGCGGCTGCGCGTTGATGGCGGCCACAAATAATTAAATACACCAGAAAACAAACAAAGAGGCAACTCCCGATTGCAGCTCAAGCGGACGATTTTAGTTAGCACTCAGCAAAAGTTTGGCACTGTGTTAAACACTTTTTCACTCGATGTAAACTCAAATTGAAAATTAATTTGCGGAGACGAAAAAATTTTTCCACCTTATCAAGCGACAGTGTCATATATTCAAATGTAACAATTAAAAACTGTTTTAAATAAAAATAAATTGACTAAAAGTGTAAATAAGAGCTTTTTAAATTAAAATTAATGCGATGATGCCAACTCTGGCTGCTGTCGATATACACAAACACGCGCGCAGGCTAGCCAGCCAGCTGTTTATGAAAGCGACTTCGAAACCGAGTTCGAAAAGTCAAAACGTAGCCAAATCGTTCGGAATTGAGAACAGCAAATAGTAAAACGTTCGTTTTCGTTTCGTTTTTATACCCTTGGAGAGGGTATATTAAAATTGTCCGGATGTTTGTAACGCAGGGAAGGAAGCATCTCCGACCACATAAAGTATAAATATTCTTGATCAGCATGACGAGCTGAGTTGATATAGCCATGTCCGTCTGTCCGTCTGTTTCTATGCTATCTCCTCCGTCAGTTTTAAAGCTATCTTAACCAAACTTTGCACAAAGTCTTTTGGTATAAATACGCTGCACATTTGTCGGAACCGGCCGGATCGGATGACTATAGCATATAGCTGTCATAGGAACGATCGGTTGAAAAACTAGTTTTAGTGAGAAAAACTTTTTTGTTTTCAATGTTATCGCTACCAACGCTCGTATTTATAAGTTTTCAATGATTTCACATAATTTCACCAAGGCTTGTCGAAATCGGACAACTATATAGTATAGCTGCCATACAAAAGTTAGGTCTGAAAAAAAGTCTTAGTGAGAAAATTTTTGTTTGTTTTCAATGTTATCGCTCCCAACGCTCGTATTTATAAGTTTTCAATGATTTCACATAATTTCAACAAGATTTTTTGAAATCGGACCACTATATAGAATAACTGCCATACAAACTGTCAGGCATATATCAAGCTCCAAGGGTATATAAACTTCGGTCGAGCCGAAGTTAGCTTGCCTCTATTTTTACTTATTGAAAACGTTCGGAATTCGGAACAGGCCTGATATTCTCTGACAAAAAGTACATACCAATCGTGTACAACAAAACTTAAAATGCAAGTGAGAAATCTTTGAACCGACTCCTTGGTTCTAGTACACATAGTACTTTGAACTGACTCATTTATGCCGTTCACAAACTTCGCAGAATGAGAATATCGATTACAAACATCGATGACATAGCTATTAAGTAAATATCGATATAACTATTAACTAAAAATACAAACTGTTAAGTAAATTCAAATTCAATTTGTAACATTCCGGCCCCCGTGAATCGAAGCAGGGGCTAAGATTCACCAGAAACATCAAGGACTGCTAATTTGGACGCTGGTCTTCGTATAACTCCAGTGGCCGTTTTGACAGTTGCACTTCGGACTTGGCCATCCCGCGATGTCTGCACCTCAGTAATTAGTCCCTTTTTCCATTGACCCCGACTCTCGTTCTCGTCGCAAACGATGACCACATAATTGACCTTAATTGGGTCCACGCTTTTGTGCCACTTGGTTCGGCGGGTCAGCGTGGGTAGGTATTCTAGAACCCAACGTTTCCAGAATACTTGCATCATCTGTTGTCTAATATGCCACTGCTTCTTGAGACACACCGAATTTTCGTCTATGGCTGGTGTAGATACGTTGTTGGGGCATTCAATCAGAAAATGATTTGGCGTTAAAAGCTCAGCTTCTTTATGGTCAATTGGCACATGAGTCAACGGTCGAGAATTTATCAACTTTTCTGCTTCTCTCAGCAAGCCTTGTAAGGTCTCTACTTGCGGCAAAACTCTCTTAACACTGCGCACCATGCGCTCCCAAGCACCACCAGCGGATGGGTTCCCAGGCGTATTAAAAATTCACTCAATGCCACATCTACCACTCTCCAGTGCCACTCCGTTTGCCATCTCAATCCATTGCTCTTTACTGGCTCCAATAAAGTTTGTTCCTTGATCGCTTCTGCAGATAAAGTTTTTCAAGCACATGATGGCAGCATCTGATGACAAGTCCTTGGCTAACTCAAGATGGCACGCATGGTCATACAAATAAACAATGCAACCCATCTTTTTTCTTGACCTCTGCCGATAGCCACCAATACAGGTCCAAAGTAGTCCAGGCCCGTGTATGTAAATGGTCTCACGAATGGAGACAACCGATCTTTAGGCAGTTGCCCCATCAAAGGTGGTTCGGCATTGGCTTCCCGAATTTTACATTTCCGGCAATTTGCTTTAACGGTGTTTACCAGACGTCGGAGTGATGGAATCCAAAACTTTTGCCTCATACTGCAGATGACCATCTCCACGTTTTGGTGCTTACACTGCTCATGATAATGTTGTACAATAAGAAGTGAGAATCTGTGATTTTTCGGCAATATAACTGGCCTTCTAACCATTGGTCCCACGCAGGCAGCGTTATCTATACGTCCGGACAAACGAAGAATTCCGTCTTTATCTATTTCAGGCGTAAGTGTCGAAAGTGGGCTGGATCTCTGCAGCTGCAGTCCGTCTTTCAATCTGGTAATTTCCTCTTCTAAGCACACTCGCTGCACCATTTGGCATATGGTCATCTCAGAACGATGTATCTCTTCGGCAGTCAACGGCATTAAATTTTTGCAGTTTCGTTTTGTTTTATCCTTAAACAGTTGAATGGCTCGATATATCCAACAAAGTACTCTTTTCAGTCGCTCATAGCTTGAGTATTGGTCGATCAAATCAAGGACAATGTGCTTTCCAATTATACACACAAATCGTTGGCGCTTTTCTTCATTCTTGTCGTGTTCTTGAAGGTCTTTGGGCAGATTTGGCCAGTTTTCGCTGCTCTTCCTCAAAAACATTGGTCCCTCTATCCATTTTCCAGGTTCGGATGCAGAATTCATACGAGTTGCTACATCAGCAGGATTGTCCTTGCCTGGCAACCAATTTCATTGTTCGGGATCTGTACTATCCAATATTTCTGCTACGCGGTGGGCGACAAACTGTTTATAACGACGGCTGTCCGATTGAATCCACCATATGACTGTTTTTGAATCTGATCAAAAATAAATTTGGCTTGGGCTCACATCGTGGTTCCCTACTATGGCATCCTTTAGCCTTACTCCTAAGACGGCAGCTTGGAGCTCTAATCTTGGAACGGACAGTGTTTTAATGGGGCTACAATTGGCTTTTCCCATTACAAAAATTACTGACACATCATCTTGGGTCTGTATTCTCCAATAGGCAACGGCTGGCATCTACAAAAACATGTAGTTGTAAGTCATGGTCGAGGTTTAAAAATTGTTCATGATAATTCCTTGGAATTCTTATTTGCTTTATTATCTCAATTTTACTGTACCACTTTTGCCATAGCTTTTGTAGGTGCTCCAGAATGACGTCCTTCCAACTTGTTTTGGTACGCCATAGCTCCTGTAGCAACAGCTTGGCCTTAATAACAAAATGCGCAATAAATCCAAAAGGGTCAAAGATTGACATTACGATGGACAGGACTTGTCTTTTAGTCGCCTGTAATTTGGCTTCGGCGACGGACTTGGGTACTCCAGTAAAATTGAATACAAATCGGAACGTGTCTGAACCATGTTCCCAATGTAGACCCAGAATCTTTTCCGAGTTCTCCGAACGACCCAACTTAGCTGACTCTACTTTTATATCCGAGGCGACATTGAGATTTTTCATCAATTCGGCAGAGTTCGATACAAATCCTCGCAGTTCAAAATTTCCTTTTTTATGAATTTCAATGACATCCCTGACAACGGATTTTGCCTCTTCGACGTTGTTGAAACTGTCAACGTAATCATCAACATAATGACGTTCAACAATGGCTTTGACTGCTCGAGGGCTTTTGGTCTTATATTCGGCGGCGTTTAGGTTCTTCACATACTGTGCTGAGCACGGCGAACATGCGAATCCAAAAATCATTACATTCATAACATATACCTCTTTTTCCTTAGCTTCATCACAATCTCTCCAAAGGAACCTTTGAGTGTCCTGATCTTCCTTTCTGATAGCAACGCGATGGAACATTTCCTTAATATCCCCACAAATTCAAATTCAATTTGTAACACAAATGTTCAATTACAATATTTACCCGTCTATAGTTGCCAACTATTAAATCTTTGTGATAATCTATCGATCTTGATCCACATTATACAAATAGGTTTAAAAATTTTGCGACTTTTTGGACCGTTGTATCGAACAATTTACGCGTCTACAATCGCCATCTATGAAATCTTAATGATTCCCAAAAATGGGTGATGGAAATTAGACCGCGTGAATTAAGACCGCCGTCGGCGGTCTAGTTTCATTTTGCAAAATGAATTTAGACCGCCATGACAAAATGAAATTAGCCCGCGCGGCCTTATTTCATTTTGCAAAATGAAATTAGACCGCCGTCACAAAATGAAATTAGACCGCGCGGCCCTATTTTATTTTTCAAAATGAATTTAGACCGCCATTACAAAATGAAATTAGGCCGCGCGGTCTAATTTCATTCTGCAAAATGAATTTAGACCGCCATCACAAAATGAAATTAGGCCGCGGGGTCTAATTGCATTCTGCAGAATGAAATTGGCCGCCATTACAAATAAAATTTATTTTTGGATTTCTAGTAACAGAAATTATCTAAATATAACTATAAGAAATAATAAAAATTTGATACAAAAAAATCGCGCGATTTTTTTGTATCAAATTTTTGACTGCGGCGCTAACATCAAGTTAAAAACCATATAAGTATTAAAAATAAATAATGAAAATTTGATACAACAAAATCGCGCGATTTTTTGTATCAAATTTTCCCTGCGCGCTAACATCGATTCAATTTTTTAAATAAAATAATGAAAATTTTGCACAATGCAAATCACTTAATTTATCAACATACTTTTGCACATCTGTACAAAAGTCAAATATAGTCTAAGATCAAGCCCGCGGTCTAATTTCATTTTGTGATCGCGGCCTAAATTCATTTTGAAAAATGAAATAAGGCCGCGCGGGCTAGCTTCATTTTGTGATAGCGGTCTAAATTCATTTTGCAAAATGAAATAAGGCCGCGCGGTCTAATTTCATTTTGTCATGACGGTCTAAATTCATTTTGCAAAATGAAATAAGGCCGCGCGGCCTAATTTCATTTTGTCATGGCGGTCTAAATTCATTTTGAAAAATAAAATAGGGCCGCGCGGGCTAATTTCATTTTGAGCTGGCGGTCTAAATTCATTTTGCAGAATGAAATTAGGCCGCCATACAAAATGCACCGCGGTCTAAATTCACGCGGTCTAATTTCACAGAGCCCCCAAAAATCATAAAATTTAGCGAATTTTGTGAAAAATCCAAGCTTAAATAATAATTTTTTACAGTAGATACGTCTAACATTTCATGTATTTACTATTAAGTCTTCAAAATTAGTTTTGGTTATATGAAAAACTCGCAAATTTTCAGATTTTTTGAGCCGTTTCATCTACACCTCCATTGGCCCCGTCTACATTGCCATCCATTGAATCTTCATAATAATCTAAGGTCATACGAAAAATTTGCAAATTTTGGATTATTCAATCTACGCCTCTTATTTGTTAACGCCTGCTCTTTCGTAAATACTCAAAAAAAAATTTGACAAATTTCGCAGCTTTTGGAAACCTCTAAACCTCTTATCTTAGGCCCTTTGATTTTCTTGACCATTTTATCTACTGCTCCTTTTTACTTGCCGGTTTACGATTCTTCATGATACTTACATTTGTCAACGCCTGCGTTTTTTTAAATACTCAAATGATATTATTTTTAAATTAATTGAAAATAAGCTTGTATAAAAAATGTTCAACTTTTGCGATTTTTTGATCGTTCGGTCTTTAACTTCTATTTAACCGTTTATATTGGTCATTTATCTATTTTTTATAGTAATTTTTTTTTTATTATATATTTTACATATTTTGCATAATTTCTTTCTGCATATTTGTTGCATATATTGAATATGCCGTTTTCAATACAAAGTGGGTTATTTAATTAGTTAAAATCCGAATTTTCACCTCAATCCGCCTTCATTTAAAAATTTGCATAAAATTCGCTGTCTACTCATAACTAGAGATCGGATATACATATATGCTAAAAAGAATATGAGTATATTCCCACAGAGTATTCTAAAAGGCATATAAGTATATTCTTTTTATACCCTTGGAGAGGGTATATTAAAATTGTCCGGAAGTTTGTAACGCACAGAAGGAAGCATCTCCGACCACATAAAGTATATATATTCTTGATCAGCATGCCGAGCTGAGTTGATATAGCCATGTCCGTCTGTTTCTATGCTATCTCCTCCGTCAGTTTTAAAGCTATCTTAACCTATCTTATATCATATAGCTGCCATACGAATGCCATGATTAATTGAATTTTGTTGTGGATTAGGGTGGCCAGAACTTGCAAAGTAATTTATAACACTACTAAATTCAGCATTTGTATGGCAGCTATATGATATACTCATCCGATTCGCATGATGTTAACATTTTTGAAAAGCTTGATAAATATAAAGCACACGTGCCAAGTTTCAATCAAAACTTCGAAACTGACTGCATGGTGAAGCTTTTCTCAAGGTCATCTTTTAATTTGTTTATATCTTCAAAATTTCATAACTTTTAAACTATAAAAGTCTCCATCTTTTTGAAAACACCAAAATTTAAGTTGTATTTAGTAGAATAAATTGTATATCCTCAGAAGCTATAACATGGTGGTTAACACTGAAGCCAAATTATATATAATTTTTAGCAACATTTACTTAATATTATTAAATAATTTAAAAATCTATAAGATTATAATTTGAGTAGATACAGCAAAATTCTTTCCGTCGATATCAACTCAAGACCTGTCCGATAAACCAAACCTGAGATATCATGTTTTTAAAAAACCCTTTTTTTCCATTTTTTCGTTTTTGACGATTTTTGAAATCTATATGTAAAAAAAGTTCAACCTGACTGACTGACTGACTGACTGGTGACCGTCGCACAGCCTAAACCATAAAAGATAAGAAGATGAGATTTTCACAGTAGTTTTATCTTATGCTGAAAGTGAGTACTAAGAACGGATTTTGGAAAATTCTGTCTGCAAATGTGGAAAATTCGCGGAAAACTGTTGTATGAAACTTTTTTGTTTTTCATCCGATCAAGTTCAAACTCATTTTCAAAGATCTATATGAAAATTCGACAACAACTTCCGTTCTTCCGGAAAACTGACCCCGCTCGATTGAAAGTGGGTGGTCAAGGTAGTATGGGCGAAACTTTAGTTGCCAGCGATTAGCGCCAAATTCATTTTCAAAATTACACATAACAAAACATAAGTTGTAAGCATAGTACGCGAAATAATTTGACACGTGTTTTCCCGATTTTGGAAAATCCGCACAAGAGGAAAATGGCCGGAAAATTCTGAATCCAAAAAAGTATTTATCATACGATTGGCTTGAAACTCGGTTTGTAAGTATAGAATACGAAATAGTTTAAAATTTTATATTCCGAAGTTGGAAAATTTTACCTGACGGTCGAAAAATTCCCGGAAAATTCTGCATGAAAAAAACTATTTTTCATCCGATTGGCTTGAAACTCGGTTTGTAAGGACAAAATACGAAATAATTTGAAATGTAATTTTTCAATGTCGGAAAAGGCGCCCACGAGGAAAATGGCCGAAAAATTCTGCATGCAAAAACTATTTTTCATCCGATTGGCTTGAAACTCGGATTGTAAGGACAAAATGAGAATTAATTTTGTTTTTAATTTTCCGATGTTGGAAATATCGCCGGGATGCTCACTGTGAAGTGAATGGGATGTGGGTGGGATGTGGGCGGGAAGTGGGTGGGATGGAAATGGGATGTGGGTGGAATGTGGCGGTAAGTGGGAGGGATGTGGGTGGGCTGTAAATGGGAAGTGGGTGGGAATTGGGCGGGAAGAGGGCGGGAAGTGTGCGGTATGTTGGTGGCAAGTGGGTGGAATGTGGGTGGGATGTAGGTGCGAAGTGGGTGGGATGTGGGCGGGAAATGTGCGGGAAGTGGGTGGGATGTTGGCCTGAAGTGGGTGGTAAGTGGGTGTGCGTTGGTTATATACTGTTGAAAGCGCAGCGAAGCGAGACGGGCTATTTGCTAGTTGTTTATAAAATTAACAAAAAATTTTTGTGCGAAACCGCAAATTACGTTTTGGTGGGCATGTCGAGATCTAATTTCGGACTTTTTTTTATAAAAATGAAAAATAAAAAATTTTTTTGCTGTTCGGTTTATAAAAAAATGACCCATATATCAAGCTCCAAGGGTATATAAACTTCGGTCGAGCCGAAGTTAGCTTCCCTCTATTTTTTTTTCTCTTATATGTGGCATTTTTCTATACAGAAAATAAAGGTGTCTTGGCGTAGATGTAAGGTGTTTGAATACGAATCTTACGTACCCAGGTTTGAGTCTCAGTAAGGACCGATCATTTTTTTTATTTTTATTTTATTAAATTCTCTTAATACATATTAGTTATGCATAGAAATGTGGTTAAAAGAAAATATTTTCTTTCGAAATACTCAAAATTTAATTATGTAATAGTTTAATTTTTTTACAAAACTAGGAAGAGTTTCCAAATACATATAACAATAATTTTTTCAATATGTTTGGCTGTAAGGCTTTCTCTTAGGCTATATCTTTTTTTTTTGTTGAAATGCCAACTAATTGCATATGGGCATTTCCGCGGGTCGCGAACGTTCGTTTGTTCGCTTTTGATGTACAAAAAAGACTAAAAAAGACAAAAAACAAAAACTATCCCCACTTTTTTTTTTTGCGATTTTATAGCATTTTGTTAGCTCTGTGTTTAGTGCAAAACACGGGGTTAATCGAGTTTTAGATTTCATAATAATATCAATAAACATGAGGTCGCGAACGTACGCGGAATAGAAGTCGAATTTGGCTTAATCTAGTAAAATGCTAAATTCTGCGAAATGGAACGGAATATTCTAAAGCTATTAATTTTTTATAAAAGAGGATTAATGTAGCTTTCTATCGAGTGTTTACACAGAAAAATATCTCGATTGGTTTTTTTAAAATTGAATTAATTACCGGTCGCGAACGTACGGGTCGCGAACGTACGGTTAGAAAACGCAAGATTAAAATTAACCGTTAATCAAACTTTTTGTTCTCTATGCTTTTTTTTCTTCTTAATTGATTGCACTGAAGAGATTTTGTAAACATAGCATATGTCTCGCATGTTAAATAATTAAATATAAAAATGTCATTAAAATGTATTTTTCGGTCCAGGCTTACCATTTGGCGGAAATGCCCATATTAAAGTATTGGTTGGCACATTTCAGGCATGGATTATATAAATTTTAAAAAAAAAAATTCTTAATATTCTTACCAAGACTTAAACGGTAGATTCAAAGTCCAGATGTCTAACCATTAGACCATAGAACCGTTTTTTTAAGTTGTTTCTTCGACACTTTTTTAGAAGGTCTCTGCCCACAATGACAGTTCAAAGATAAAATAAGGATAAATTGGAAACTTTGAAATCTCGCGCTGCTATCAAAACCAAAAATTCTGATTTTCGTAAAGCTCTCTAAAAAGTATTCCGAATTTTTGAGTCATGTTTTGCAGTTTTAAGAAAATAAAAGAATATACTCATATGCTTTTACATATACTCATATTCTTTTTATTGCATTTTTATTGCTTGCAAAGCTGTGACAAATATTAAATTAGGCAGAACGAAGTGAAAAATAAATAAAGTAAATAAATGTTAAAATGTACTTGCAATGCATTTCACGGACGACTTACGCACCAATATCGGAAACGTCGCTTTTAGTCTTCTGTTGGACAAGTCTACTGACATTAGTTTCACAAAAATTCTAAATAAGCTTTTTGTAGATAATTATCTATAAATTATCTATCTATTAATTATCTATATTATTATTATAATAATATAAAATTCTTTAAATACATACAAATGATATAATTGTTAAAAACAAACAAAATTATGTTCCCTTTTAATTTGAGTATTTTTAATTTTTTTCTTAAAATAAATAAATATGAATATTTGTGGAAAACGAAAATTGTAATGTTTTAGCAATTTTTTTGGCAATTTTTTAATAATTTTTAGCAACTTTTTTTTCCCAAATCTAGCAATTTTTGCTTCGGAAAATCTGGCAGCACTGTAAGAAAGTCTGTTTTATTCTCAATATTAGCGCACACTTTGCACAGAGTCTTCTTTTTCCTGCACACTGCTAATATATCGGAACCGAACGGATCGGATGACTATATCTTATAGCTGCCATAGGAACTATCGGTCGAAAAGTGGGTTTTATTTAGAAAAATTGTTTATTCTAATGCTAGCGTTCTTAAACGCTATTGCAAAAAATTGCAAGAGTATAAAAACTTCGACAAAGACGAAGTTAGCTTGGCCTGGCCTACTCGTTTTCTCACTTCATTGGTCCTAGCTCCGGACGATAATGGCATTCATACTAACAAACTTCCCATCTTCCGTTTTGCTTTCTGATAATTGTAACTCCCGGAAACGTAGGTACCATCGACACATTTTTTTTTGGAAGAGCCTACTTTGGATCCCGAATACTTTTTGAACAGCCATCGCATTCACAATTTTTTCATTTTGTGTTTTCTTATAATGAATTCTACAATCGAATACAAAAAACAGAATTACAAAAATCCGTTAACCGAAACAAACCGATCCCAATCGCGTACCGGAACCGTAACCGATACAAATTTATTTTTGAGAACCGAATACGGTTTACCGTTATTATTGGAACCGATTGTTCTGGAACGAAACCGAAACTTTGGTTCAGGTACAGTTTCGGTTTTTAATACGCTGTACCTAATTATATAAGTTCTGTGAATCCCGTGCAACTGTTGATTTGTTGGAATATAATTAGGGTGTTCAACAGCCCGCGTAAAAAAGTAAATGTGTAAATTTACGCGACGCAGCTATTGAGCGCCCCTAAAGGGTTTGCCCTCGTAATTTTTGGCGTAAATCAGCTGTTTTTGACAAGCTGTGAGTTTTTCTGTTGCTTGTGTGTGTCAAAGTTAAATTCGTATTTTTAAAGCATTGATTGTTGGTGTATAAACAAGCTAAATAAAGAAATATGAATATACAAAAATCTTGAGATACACCATGTACTGTCGATAGTGGTGCGACGATATGGGGTTCTTACAGGTTATGCTGGCGGCGGGATCCAGTTCTGTGTGCCCAAATGGCAACTGGCGACCAATGAGCTACCATTTTCAATGACCAATGGGTCTGTGCGGCCCCATGCTTTTTGTCGAATGCATTTCGACCCCAAGTGGAACTTGAGTTACAGGGAGCACTTTTCTGTTTGGGGTAGTTTGGGGAAGCTGCATCAATAAGTGAAACTACAACAATGTTTACAGTAGGTGATGACGGCTCTTGTGTAGCTACAGACAGCTATTTTGGGGAAGATGTCTCAATTGATTTGCTGGCCAGATGCAGTTAAACTGACAAAAAAAATTTAATTATTCTAGGGGTGACCGCATATTTTGAAGAGTACCCGAGTACTTTTTGTCGTTACTTTGAATGATTTTACAACACTTCAACACTTTACTCTCTTTACACTTTTACGCGGATTTTGTAAACATACCCCAGGGCAGCAAAAAGAGCGTAAACTTTTTTTTTTTTTTTTTTTTTTTTGGGGGGTATTTTTGGGGTGTTTTTAGGTTTGTGCATTTGGATGCACTGCAAATTGGAAATATAAACAAAGGCGTCATCTCTAGCAAAATCGCACCTAAACATATTTAAAACATTAACTGGTGGCCAGAATCATCCAAAAAGTTGCCAGAATTATATAAGATTTCAAAAGTCGTACTTTTTATTCCACTACGCAGATTAGCTTGGAACGCCTCTTCTCACGATTAAAATTTCTGCTAATAAGTTGCATGGACTCAACCACATTGGATGCAATTACGTTACTGCGAGAACATCACAAGAGTGCTATATAGTGGACGTATACAATTCGAAGCTAAATTCGAAAACTAATAATGCATAATATATCATTTATGAAAATATAATGAAATCATTAGTTCTTAGTTGTTAACTACGTAAAAAATACGAAATATGAAGTCTTCATAAATTTACTATAAATGTGAAACAATTCATTTTGTGTTGAATTTTGATTCGTTTTATTAAACAGGAATAAATTGATTTAGAATTATTTCAGAATTTAGTTTTTTCAGTATTAAAAATAAGTAGTTCTTATATCAGTACTACGTACCAGTAGACCGAAATAAAAATCCGTGTACCATATCGAAACCGAAGGCCGAAATTAACTGAATACAGAAATAGAACCTTTAACCGAAACATTTATTTCGGGACGGGTCGGTACCGGAACCGAAATTCGTTTCGTGACTAAGCTCTGATTGATAGACTTCACGGTATATATTTTAGCCCGTAGTTTTAGCGTAGTTTTGACAACCGGCTTAGATTTGATAAGCTCATCAAATGGCTTTGGATATCAAGCAATTGAAAATAATTAAATTTTTTAAATATGTAAATTTTCAAGTATATAAGTAAGTATATTTCGCCAAAATGCTGAAAGTACGTATATACTATTTTACCACAAGGAATACGAAAAAAATTATTTCGATCCAAAAAAAATCCCAGTGGGCGATTTTTCATGGAATCACCCATATATATTCTTGATCAGCGTGACGAGCTGAGTCGATTAAGCTTTGTCCGTCCGTCTGTCTGTTTTTACGCGAACTAGTCCCTCAGTTTTGAAGCTAGCTAGCTGAAACTTTGCACAGAGTCTTCTTTTGTCTGCACGCTGCTAATATGTCGGAACCGACCGGATCGGATGACTACTTCTTGTAGCTGCCATACAAATGATCGGTCGAAAAATGGGTTTTAATGAGAAAAACTGGATTTTTATTAATATTACCGATCTCAATCACGGTCATGGGTAATATTGAATGTTTTTAAGCTGATCTGAGAAGTTTGGTCGAAGTCGCTAACCGTTGAGACAAGCGATTTCAAGTGTATAAAAACTTCGGCACTGACGGAGTTAGCCTTGCCTTTCTCGTTATTGTATTCGCAAGCTCTCTAATGTGATCTTCGTCTTCCATCTATGTTCTAAGTTCAATACTCTCGCATTTTTTAATTGATTTGTTGTGTTGATATGTTGTGTAACACAACAACTTGTGTTAAAGCAGTTATTGTTTTCACTTATTCGCGTGTTAGAGTCCTCTTTGTTGTTCGTATGTAGGTCCGATTATTTTACTTCGCATTTTGAAACCACCGTGGCTGAGCAATGGCACGCGATTTTTCAATTAAAAATATCGCACTCTCAAAAACTCTTCTAGAGTAATATTGATTTGCTTTATTCCATGTTCAGTTTAACGATATACAATTTATTACTCTTTTCACTTTACTTTACTATTGGAAAGTGCATAATAATTTTGACCAAACAATTTCAACGCATGAAGGTAATGACAACGTATAGAAGTGCAACTGGCAAAAATACCATCAACACCATGAGTCAGAGTGAACTTGCTACTCAAATGCAACAACAGAAATACGATCACGCGACTTACCTGTGGACAAAGATCCCCTCATTGGAAATAGATTCTAAGTTCTTGGCAAACAGCTTGATAATGAGTGCTATGAAACGGTTCCAAATGCCGCAAAACCAAGGACTCCACCATTCTACATAAGAGATAACAACTGCGCGACCCTAGTTGCAAAACGTATCCCTCTAATAGGCAACAACAACTTTTATGTGACATCAGACAGCAAAGGCAACATAAGCGAACGTCTCTTACTTAGCGAAGCTAGGTTAACACCGAAGAAAACTATCGCACTGTAAAAAATTCTTCAGAACAGAAAACAAAAATTATTACACCTACCAACTAAGAAGCTGCAAAGGCCTACAACTGATAATCAAAGGTATTGAATCAAGTGTACCATCGACGGAAGTCGGTAATTCTTTAGAAGAAAAGGGATTTAAAGTCAATTCCGTAATAAACCTTATGAACAGGGACAAAATACCCCAGCCCCTATTCAAATTGAGCTAAGTCCAGAAAACACAGCTCCCAAAGAAAATTTTGTTTACCCAATTTACAACGTACAATTTTTATTGCACCGCAGAATAAGTGTAGATAATCCCTACAAATGTACAAATCCAGTACAATGTTCCGATTGCCAAGAATTCGGGCACACTAAAGCCTACTGCGCATGCGTATAGCTGCACAACACAGTCACATGTCCTGCAAGCAAGGAGGACAAGTCTGTTAAAAATTGAAGTAACTGTGGAGGTAACCACACTGCAATTACAGAGGTTGCCCAGTCTACAAAGATCTGAAGAGCTGGATTAATACGCGCACAGCATTTGCTCGTTCCAATGGAAACCTCAATCAGTTTACATCCTCGCAATTGACTCCTGGAGTATTCTTTACCAAAGCTGCTAGATCGTCATTTGCCCCATCGAGTACTACCCAAGGCGTTTCTTTTGCAAGTGCATTGAAACTAGGAATGGATATACCCTCATACACAGACTGGAAATACAATCTGATCCGGCTCTGCCAACAATTGATAGACAAGCGGAACATGCATCAAACTATAGTAGCTTAAAAACCATGTTCTTATCGTTGCATCAAACACTGAAGGATTTCATTGTATACATGCAAAACACAATGCAAGAACAAATGAGCCATCAAGGCATCGAACAACCATAGATTAGAGAGCAGCTGCATAGACCGGCCTGCGACATGCAGAGCGCGTACTTTACAAAGCACGCGAAGCAGAGGAGCAGCTAGCCTAAGCCGTTACATCGAAAAATTATCGCCTACAAGCACCATATTTCCCCTATGAAGAGCACATGCAAGCATAAAGCCACCTGCTAAGGTATACACGCCTTTATTGGACCAGAGAGGAAAATGGGCCCGCAGTGACGAAGAAAAGGCAAATGTTTTTGCACTTCACCTAAGAAATGTTTTCCAGCCGAACCGACCAATCAATGCATATGCACTGCCATTGAGTCCCACTGCTGCACAGACTGATTCAATCAAAGTTCATTCGCTTAAAATAAAAAATGTAATCAGAGAACTTAATCCTAAAAAGTCACCAGGACATGATCTTATTACGCCTAAAATGATAATGAAGTTTCCAAGTCCTACTATTACATATATGTCAAGAATCTTCAATGCTATACTGCGATGTGGATACTTTCCAACTCAGTGGAAGAAATCGATAATCATAATGATTCAGAAACCATGAAAAGATTAAACTCAAGCGTCATCATACAGACCCATAAGCCTTCTACCTTGCTTATTAATAGTATTTGAGAAGCTCTTACTTTGCTATATTGATTCACATGCACAAAATATAATTCCTTCACATCAATTTGGGTTCCGAACAAAACGCGGGACCACTGAGCAGGTCAACCGATTAACTTCAGATACTCGGACGGCGTATGAGCACCACAAATACTGCACTGCAATTTTTCTAGATGTTGCCCAAGCATTTGACAGCGTTTGGTTGGATGGTCTTATATTATAAATTAAGACATCGCTTCCCCCAAATACTCACCAACTCTTAGAATGTTATGTCAGTAACAGAGTATTTTCTGTCCGACAAAATGTGTACACAACGGAAGAGTTCACCATTGGACCGTAGTGCCATAGGTTTGCGTTCTCGGTCCCTTTCTGTATGTATTGTACACTGAAGACATCCCAACCGACCCCCGACTAACAATATCCTCTTTTGCGGATGACACGGCAATTCTTAGCAGATCACGATGCCTAATTATCGCATCAAGACTTTTGGCAAGCCACCTAGCTTATGTGGACTAGTGGCTGGCCAACAGGCGACTAAAGATTAACGAGCAAAAGTGCAAACACGTGACGTTCACACTCAACAGAAACACCTGTCCCCAGATATCCCTAAACGCGAGAGTGATACCCCAATCAAACGGTGTTAAATACCTTGGAGTACACCTCGACAGACGGCTCACTTGGGGCAAACACATAGATTCGAAAAGAAATTTTAGAAATCTGGCATTGCCCAACCGAAAAGTTAAACCTAAAAGTCAGCGTCTCTCATTTCCGACTGTTCCATTTTCGATCGTTTTGCTTGGAATTCTGGTTCGATTCTGGTTCGGAATTGCGTTCGATTCACTTTTCAAAAAGTAGTTGAATTGAGAACATGCCTGAATAAGTATTACTGTACAAAAGCATCATACAGCCGGTCTGGATCGGCTCCTCAAACGCAAATATTCCGAGAGGCTTTTTGCCCACTTTAAAAAACTTGCACAATCTCTCACCCTGCAATCGTCGCATTCTCGCCTCAGAAGGAAAAACCCACCAACCCTGCGACTGAATTAAAGGGCCACAGAACATAAACTACCTCCAATAGGGGATGGTTTTATAGTAGTTTCTAGATTAATATTTGAAAACTTATTCTTAGTCTCATTACGAGAAAATAAAAAAAAATTAAAAAAAAAAGGTTAAAAAAAATAAGTTTAGCTTGTTTTGGGTACCATTTCCTTTAGAAATCCTGGAGGATCTTTGACTTAATGCAAATGCAAAATAGTTTTTTGGGGGAACTCTTGGCCGCCTCTTTTAGAGAGGTGAAACTTGGGGAGTGCAGATATTATAGTCTTGTCGTGGCGACAGCTGGGCAGCTGCAGATGAGGTGTTCTAGAGTTTCTGCTTTTCCAGGTAGCTAACATTTTTTGCAGGTGACTGCTGTCGTGATGCCTAGGTTTTCCGCGTGAGCGGTTGCTAGGCAGTGATCAGTTAATATGCCTATAAGCAGTCTACACTCTATTCTTTGGAGCTGCAGCGTATAGTGCGTGAGTTTTTTACGCTTTTCTTGCACACTATATTAGAGATTCTGCAGACGGTCGTGCTCTTCTACTTTTCCTCTGCTTCTTTCTCCGCTATCTCTTCCATCTTGCTGTATAGAGTCTGGGAGATATGTTAAGTGTTACCTCTTGGCTTAGTGCGACCCCGAATTTGCAAGAGTGTCCGCCATTTCGATTCCATCAATTCCCTGGCGGCTGGGAATCCAGTAGATTGCATTTTGCTGGAGGTGCTGAGGGAATCTATTGCTTCTCTCTGCTTGCCAGAACATTTTTTGAGTTGATGGCGTGGCTCTGCATTGCTTTGATTGCCGCTTGGCTATCAACGTATATGTTAATGTGATTGTTTTTGCGTGCAATTCTGCCAGTTCGGCTGCTTTTCCTATAGCGAAGATTTCCGCCTCAAATATAGTGCAGTGGTTTGGCAGTTTGTAGGAAAGCCTCAATTCCGGTTCCTTGCAGTACACGGCGGCTCCGACTCCTGAGGCCATCTTCAAGCCGTCCGTGCCAGTCCTGTACGCCAGTCTTCCGGTTCCAGTAATGCTGTGCTACTGTTAATCTCTCTACCCACTGAGCTCTGTTCATAGCTTTGTAACGCCATGGTGTCTGCAGCGCAAAGACGTTGGGCAGTCCTATGCGCAATGAGGCGTACTAGTATGTTGACACCTAGGATGTGTTCCAGTGCTTTTGTTGGAGTAGACCTCAGCGCCCCCGTTATGCGGACCAGTGCCTGCCGCTGGACCTTTTCCATCAGCTTTAGATATGTTGACTTCTCTGTGGCTTGCCACCATACCAATATGCCGTGCAGTAGTATCGGTCGTATAACTAATATGAAGAGCCAGTGCGTTAGTCTTGGTTATAGGCCCCAAGTGCTGCTTAGCATCTTCTGGGATGCAACTTGTGCTGTCCTCAAGGCCACAGGTACATAGCTTCACTTCAAGCATGCTACAAAAATGGATTTTAGCAATGGGACGATTGCGAATTTGATCGTTTTTAGCATGGCTGGGAATATTCCATCTAGCCCTGGTGATTTGTAACTCGCACGTCCATTCTCTGCTCTTTCAGCGCTGGGGTCCACCAGGGGGGGTCTGGTTCTTAACACCTTCAACGCCTGCTTCTTTGGTACAACCATTGGGAAGAGCTCTTTCGCTTTCGGTACTGACGTAATGCATTTTCTGTCAACTACCTCCAGCTGGGCACCCTCCCATGGGCTTCCAACGCTTGTGGCCCACTTGAGGGTGCGATCGGCCATACACTTCAGGATCTTGGCTCCAACCAGACAGCATGCTCTGTCAAACGAAACAGGTTGCGAGCCTGAGCCGCACATCCTCTTAACGATCTCCTCGAACAGCTTCGTCTCCACTAGCATCAACTGTTTCAGAGTCATTCGCTTTTGTTGACGAGGGCTACGGAGAGATGCCGTTTTTCCACGTCACTGGCTCCTTTGTGGGCATTTTCCTGATTGGAGTGGAGCTTGGTAAAGCCTTGCTCTGCAGTCTTGGGCGTGGCAGTTTGCTGTCTGGTCCTCCGCCTTCGCTAGCTCAGTTAAGCGCTGCCGCTTGAGAGCTAAGCTCTTCTCCACCTTATTGGCGTATGACGCGGAGGTAGCTTGCATCGCCTGCTTCTCCACAAAGTGCCTGCGACCCTTCTTAATCTTTTGCTCGGCACACGCCAGCTTGTTGCTTTCCTCTGGGGTGAGCTTACCAAGATTACCGCTGCCATCGAGCCGCGCTTTGATTTCAAAGGCCGCTTTATATTGGGACTCCGCTCGCATGCCTTCCTTGGTCCTTTTGGGCCTTTCCTTACGAGAGGTGCCAGAACCCGCCTGCGCTGGGCAAAGCAGCTTCTTTTCCTCGGCCTCAGTATTTTTTTGAGTCGCCGTGCGACTTGCAGTCCCAGTCTGCATCAACTGCGGTACCACGCCACATGTTGGCTTTTGTTCGTTGTTGTAGCAATTGGCTGTAGGAATTGGCTGCGGAACACAGAGTGGACCTGGCCGTTTCCAATCCCTCGCCTTGAAAGGACGGCCAATTAAAGCTGCTGGCGACTGCTCGCAAAAAATAACGTGAGGCTTTCGTTCAAAGAGCATGTGTGACTGAAACTCTGATTCTCGCCTATGGGTTAGGAGACGTACGCATTTCATGGAAAAATAACATATCTAATATTTTTAGAGCTAAAATGGCAATATAATCTCTAAATTACATGTCATATAGACAATTGCACTTCTTCATTTAATGGTTTCTGAAACAAAAGGTAGACATTTTGGTGGGAAAAAACAAACAATATTTCTAGATCTTTTTGAGATATCAAGTAGTGCTAGCAGGACCGCCCACACAAGTAAATATTAAGAGTGAAAATTTATAATGACGCCTCGCAAGACTTGCTTGGACGAATGTCCAAGGTTCAGTATATTTTGGTACATTGGTATATTTTCATGCTTCGCAGCGGGGGCTAGGAATTCATTTTAGACATGGGGTTTCTTTGTGAAATTTTCTTAGAATTCATCGCAGATTCCGAATCTGCTATACGCTTACCAAATTAGCAACTTTTTGTTATCGATTCTGTTTCACTCTCAATTCGTTCTGCAACACTTCGCGTGGCAGAAGCAGCAGTATCGACAAACTTATCGGTTATCGCCCTATCCAAATCGCAATTTGTTGTTGTCAAAGGCTGATTTGCTGCATGCGCAAATTTGGGAGGGTTAGGAAAAAATTTGTTTAAGACAATAGTTTAATCCAAATTGTAAAAGAGTCCACGAAATCAATTTCAAAAAGTCACAGAATATTAAAAAAAACTAATTCATATGAAGGCAGTTCTTCTCTCTAGTGACATTTCCTATTACTGTTCAATTCACGGACTCATACGTCGCCGGTTTTAAATCGGAGAAATTTTGCGATTTGCGAATTTCGGAGCACCTACTTTAACGATTTAGCGACCAAATCATAAAATTTTTGCGAAAGCGAAAATGGGAGCTTGACTGTATGCAAGTGTTTAACATTCCACCCAACTTAGCAACAAGAGAGCGCGTTTTTTGTGCCGACAACAGATTATAAGAAGAATGTCCAACACGGACATTTACCGATATTATTTTTCAGCTCACATTTTTAAGTAAAAATAAGTAACATTTTTTTAAAGTAATGAATAAAAGATAAAACCCCTTTTTTTAAATTTGGAATTTAAAGCATCTTTTTTAAATTATAAAATTTTGAAAAAATTTGTATCGTGCATATATATAAATATATCACTCGTAATACTTAAACAACATTTTAAGTTAATTTGACCACATCTACCCGACCTCCCATATATGGGACGCATCGTAAACATGATCACAAATCAACATTTTAAGAGTTGTGAATAAATATGTAGTAGTTTATAGTTTTGTAATTTTACTCATTTTTCATCGTTTAGCGCAAATTCCCTTATTTGTCCAAATATATCCAGTTTGGAAGGTCGGTAAAGTTGCTATCGATGTCCATTCTTAGGTCTAGTAGCGTTGTATTACAGAACTCCAGCTCAAAGATAAGTTGAAAGTATCGCAAAAGCAGCAAACTGGATAATTATTTTCTATTAATAGACACTTTCTACTTTATTTTATCATATATAACAATTCGCAGAGACTCACATATGCTTAATTTTACTCCACAGAAGACGAGCACATTGGTTAAGTTTTCTCTGTTTATTTACATTGCGAAACAACAACATACATTAATGAATCATATCAAACATTATCAAAAATGCTTCCATTTATTCCAGGGATGCAAACCACTTGGAAATAAGGACTGGTTCGGTTCAGTGGTTCACACAGTTTTTGAACTTACGGTTTGGTTCATAGCATGGTTTTTGGGACCGGTCCGCTCTTTATTCATTTAATTAACTAAAGAAACATATTTTTGATACAAGTATTCGGATTATTCATTAACAACGACTTAGGTTTTCAGTAAATCGGGTTTGTACAAAATTTCTACGGAAATTTTCGTATGAACGTTCCCATTTCGTTTTAAAATTCTACAACTTCACATATCAAGTGACGAAAACATCTTTGGCCACTTGATATTGTTTAGAAACTTTGACGGTTTGAAATCGTCAAATAATTACAATTTTCTTTTGACCTGATCAAGTAATCTCTGACATATTTGGCTCTTCACATATAAACTTAAGCAGTTTTAATTTGAAAACCATAAGTTCATTCGGAAATCGACGTCGATATGTGGAACACACCCTATTATACAAAAAACATTTCATTTTTAATAAATTCTAAATTTGCTTTGATAGATTTTTAAGACTTTAAGACATTTGAACAGTTTTATTATACTTGTATTTGAGATTCTTAAAACAACAGGGAATAATATAGATTTTAAAAAACCTAAATTAACTTTAATGTGATGGAAATTTAGTTAAGACTTAATAATAATATATCTCCTAGTATATTTTCATCGATATTGAAAGACTTAAGAGCGTCTGACAATACAAACTCTAATGTGGAAAATGTTCATTCTACTGACACTTGTGTGGGTGGAACTGCTAGAACTATTCGAGCTATGCTTAATTTGATTTTCATGATAAATATTCCAACATTTAATAACCTTTAGGTAAACGCTAACAATTGATATTTTACTTTTTCATGGAATTGAATCCCTATAAACAAATTCGTCTTTACTTATCGAGTTCAAAGAATTTTCCGTTATGTTGTCATAAAGATTTAGCTATATTTTTTCCTTCTTCTGATAGCAAGTTTGATTTCTGGAATCTAAGAAGTCGATTTTAAAATCAGGTGGAGCTCTTTTTTCCAAAGAGTTGACAATTACTGAGCTATGTCGTCCTCACTTTTTTTCAACATGAATTTGCAGGCCTGCCAGCCATAGAAATACTTATACGCAATTTCTATTTCAAGCCAATCTCAATTAAAAATAAAAAGTTGACGTTTGAGTTTCAGTTAAGTTGACCCCCAACGGATAATACAATCAAGACTTGGCTTATTGCAATTTTGGGCCCTTAGCAAATTTAATAGGGTTGATGTTCTTAGCTTTCTTACAACAACTCTGCTTTTCCAAGTATTTTCGCGCATGTTCTAAGGCTAATTCCTGATTTTGCTTACTATTCGCCAGAAACTCAATACCTAGTTGAAGTGAACCGAACCGACCCATTTTATTTCTCGGTTTTTGCTTCGGTTCAGCATTTTTGAAAACACACCGGTTCGAAAAGACCGGTTTGGTTCGGTTCAAAACCGGTTTGGTTCAGAACCGGTTTGCATCCCTGATTTATTAATTTTACATATCCTGGCCTTCAAATTCCTGGCAATTGTGCAAATTTACACGGCGTGCAAGTCCACAAAGGTAACAAATAGCTGCCGCCAATTTTATCGCAACAATCGCTTCACTCAAAAGCTGACTTTGATAATCCATAACAATTTTAGGGTTGCCAAACAGTTAACAATTTTATCCGATTCTTTGCACATAGACTATGTTGTTTAAAGGTGTATTATTAAAATTAAGTTTTGTTTCTATGAAATTTCGACTTTATGCCAAAAAATCGGCTATTGGGCCCAAAACTTCGACAAATAATGCAAACATAAGCATCGTAAAATATCTACGAAGATTAACGCTGTTATATTTTCAGATTCAAATAAAAAACATGGAAATCCAGGTATTTACAACAATGCAAAGCGTGATGACTATCAAGTAAATGCATGGAGTACCAGAAGACTACTTGAGAAGAGTGTAGCGTCCACAACTAGGGTATGTAACAG
Organism: Lordiphosa clarofinis; assembly: GCA_018904275.1. NCBI lineage: Eukaryota > Metazoa > Arthropoda > Insecta > Diptera > Drosophilidae > Lordiphosa > Lordiphosa clarofinis. The sequence continues at coordinate 22,856 of JAEIGQ010000362.1, forward strand.
TTTTAATAAATATTATTTATAGTATAGGTATTTACGACCCCCAGTTGAGTTACGGAATTGTTGAGTTGTTGAATTTTCAACACGTTCAATTGTGAACAACCCTTTTTGTCAACATGCCTGTTAAATTGTAAGGTTTTTTTAATAAATTTATTATTAAAATTTATGCTTATAAAACGGCCAAGTGAAGCATTTAAAACCAACTGACCATCCTTAAAATATATATAGCAAAACATGGAATTGATTTTAATAATGTTGTGTGTTGTACATCAATTTGTATGTTTAAGAAGTAAAATGCAAAACTGGTAGCTAAATTTCGGCATATCCGCCGAGGAGATGAGTTCAATACCACGAAGTCAATTTAATGGCAAATTGGCTAATGTACCTCTGTCACGTGGCACAGAATACGTACATTGCACATTGGGCGGAATGGCCTTATTTTTGGCATAAAGTCCAAAATTATTTTGTAATATTTTTTTAATTTTTTTATTATTTCCGTTAATAAATGCCTACCCTTAATAAAAAGATAAAAGAAACATTTTTTTTGCCCGTCCCTGGTCTTTGGCAGCGCGTTGAATCAGCTGTTTGCGCAAGACTAGTTATGCCTTGTATGTGTTGAAAATTTTGTAAATGTTTGACTATTAGTCATTCTTACAAGATTATATATAACTGCATTTTGAAATATGCAAAATATTCATTAAGCTATGTAAAATATAGTGTAAAGTGGTTAAATTTGAGATGCTTTTGTTTCGTGTTGTATTTAATGTATTGTTGGAACATATTTCATGCAGAACCAAGCCTCAATAATTGTGTTACGTGGAGCAGATCTAGCAAGATTACGCCGTATTGCTGAAAGTGCTAACGTAGAAGTGTGTGTTATTGTGTTAACATTTATATAGAGCTGACAACTTAAGCGCATATTTGCGCAACTTCGAAATATTTTGACAGATTCAGACAAGGTCGATATTCGTTGTGTCAGTCACGCAAACTACCATAAGAGGCTATCGCGCTTCTGGTGTCACCCCCATTTGAGGTAGCAGACGGAACAGCAGATGATGACAACGAGTTTGAAGTTAAAAAACATTTTGCATTTGAGTTAGAAGTAGCTAATGTATAAAAATAAAATTAAAAAATAAAAAAAATAAAATAAAAAATTAATTAACAGTAAAAAATTAATTCGAAATTAACTAATAATATAAATAGCACATATATGAAGTTTCAACTTTCTGTCTCTAATTTTGGAGTTTATGCCAAAAAATCGGCATTTCCGCCCACTGTGCATTGGTGTAACGCAGATAAATCTTTCGGGGAAGCCACCAAAAAACATATTTTTGGTTAAAGCATTCATGACATCAGACCGTTTTGCGATAATAAATTTAAACTGCAATGGTTTAAAAAAAAAAAAAAAACCGAGACTTGAACCTAGGTCTTGCTGCCTTTCGAACATAGGTGTTAATCTCCATGCCATTGCCGAGTAGGCAGCTAAATGTGCAATATAAAATCAGGCACAAAATGGGCAACATTTTTTATAGTGTTTTGGCAACACTAGAAGTTGTCATTTCAACCAGAGAAATAGTGCTCAGTAATGCCCATATGACATTCGCCGATATTGGTGGCCAATATTGTAAAAGAAGAGTTCAGCTATAGATACCTTGTCAAAAATTGTAAGCAAAGCAAGCGAGAGGGGCATATGAAAAATTGACCCTAGATGTCAGTCGCAAGCAGTGTGACTGCAAAGCAATTCTCGTATTGGCTGTCAATATTGTTCCTGACGAAAGCAATATTGGAAGCCAACACGCCATTGTGTGCTGGTAAACGCTTCTTTTGATGCGAGTATTTAAAGAATCGTGCAGGGAAAGCTATGTGTGACGAAAACCAACACTAAATTATCTCTTTTTCTCGCTTTAGCTATTGTTGTCTCGTTTTAATTATTGGCCGATACTCTCGGTCACCAATATCGGCAAGTGTCATATGGGCATAAGTAAGGGGGCAGGGCTGCTAAATTGTGGAATTTCTGGCTAGTGTATTTTGTTTTTGTAAAACTGTCAAAATTTTCTCAACTCAACAATTCCGTAACTTAACTGGGGGTCGTAAAATCGCTATACTAAGTTCGCTCAAAGGTAATGGGACTGCAATCTTTTCGGGTGTGTGACGAAAATCTCTTCTAAACAAACACCAACCCAGTGAACATATCCCGCGACCGCCGATTAAAGTTAACCCTTATTAAAGTTTTTATTTCTCTTTATTGAATTTGTTTCTCTAGTCTGAAGCGAAAACATATTTGTATATAACAATGTTCAAACAAAGAGATCGCTGCCTCAGCATAAATAGCTGGTGCGCGGACCTTGTTGTTGAGTAATTGCCCTTTTCTTTAAATAATTTTGGTGAGACAGATTCGAAAATTTGTTCACTTGGTGACATTTGAAATTGTATAATGCCTTGAATTCCGGCTTCTGAATCAAGACTTTGAAAGAATTGACCTAAGTCAAATTTTCCATTAGATAACAAGTCATCTACTGCAAATCGTGAAACAACTCGTTTTCCAATTTTTAACAAACATTTACATATGTCGAGTTTTAGTTTCGCGTATTATTTGACATCATTGTTGTTAATAGTGTCATAGACATTGGGCTTAATTTTTTGTAGTTTTTTATGCTCAAGCAATTTTTTTGTAGTGACAGGCCTGACATTTTCCTGTTTCAATAGTAATTCTGGATAGAGCGTCTTTCACCTTGAGGTATTGTACTTCAAAGTCATATTCTTCTAAGTCTAACCTCATACTCGTTAGCTTGGAGCTTGGATTTTTCCATGAAAATAGTTAAGTTAGTGGTCTATGGTCTGTTTTTACAAGGAAATGTGTTTCATAAACGTAAGGTCTGAAGTATTTTATTGCCCAGTGAATAGCAGCTAATTTCTGCTCTGTTGCGGAGTTATTGCTTTCTCCTTGAGCAACTGGTAGGTTATACACCTGTTCGTTCCTAAGTTAGTACTGCTCTTACTGTATTGCTCGTCTGTATGAACACTTAGATCTCAGAGACTAGAAGAGCTAGAGCCACCCAACTTTACATGCAGAGTTCTAATGTCTGCACGCATATCAAGTTTGTTTCAAATTTTTGCCACGCCCACCTCCGCCCCCACAATAGAAAATGTTGAATAACACATTTTTTAAGATATCGAGTTCAAATTTATAACATAAATTTATTTTAGCAATAACTATAATCCTTGAAATTCGCATCAACGCAGGAACGCTGTGTAACATTTCTTTTCATGAGTAACGGGTATGTCGAAGTCGGTTTCATCCGACTTTAACTTACGCTCTCGTTGTTTTATAGCAAAATTAAATTCCAATTATAAATGGACCACCCTGTAGTTACGGGCCCTTAAGGGGCATTCTCCATGTCGAGGCTGTTTTTTGAACCTTTTGTAAGAAAATCTTATTTGAAAACGCAGAGTTTTTCCAATTCTGTTTATTTGTATTATGTTATAAACAGATTAAATTTTACTTTTCAAAGGCTGTTCGAAAAGTTCTCGGCCGCCAAAGTGGGGGGGGGTCCAAATAATGTGTGAATTGAAAGTATAGATGCAATTCAGTACAGAATAGATGTCATACTAGTCAGTGTAAAAAAGAATAGTAAATTTTTTTATTAAAATATGATTGAGGGTCAGACCAGAACAGTGACAATTCTGCGTCGATTCCACTTTGAATCATCAAAATCGGTTTAGTGTAACTGGAGATATCAAAACGTGGTTTTAAGATAAATGCGTTTATAGTTTGAAGTAATGTGAAAATTACTTGTATCAGCGAAGATACTAAAAAGGCTATCAGGCCTATTCAAAGTTCCGAACGTTTTCAAAAAGTAAAAAAGAAACGAAAACAAACCTTTTACTAATTTCTGTTCCCAATTCCGAGCGATTCGGTTCCGTTTTGACTTTTCGAGCTCGGTTTCGATGTCGGTTTAATAAACAGCTGTCTTGTTGCCCTGCGCGCGTGTTTGTGAATGTCGATAGCAGACAAATTTGGTATAGTTTTAATTTACAAAGCTCTTATTAACATTTCAAGTCCGTTTATTTGTTTTTAAAACAGTAATTAATTACACTGTGATAGTTTTTTTAAAAAAAAAAAAAAAAAGACGACCAAACTCGTCGGTTTCCTCCTATTTCGGGTCCTACGAATCGAACTGCATCATTACTTTTTTGAGTTACAATCATGGTTTCATACAAAATTTTTTGTGGAAGTTTTTCATCAAAGTGGCCCATTGTAAGAGAAAGGCACGTTCTGAGCAAACTAATCATTAGACAAAAAAAACTTAACAAAATATATATTTATTAAAAAAGCTATACTAACTATGTGTATTGTGTGCTGTTTTATTTTTTTGTATTTTATAAGTGTTATTATTAAGTATCATAAATTTGTACACAATATTTAAATTAAATTTAATAAGACTCATCTATCAATGTCCAACACAAATCAGCAAGCAACGAGTCAAGCTTTTTGCCGCTGTACCAATGCTCAAGGGGAGCGGCGACTTGCTGAAATCTTTCTCCATGCTCATCGGATTCAGTCGGAACTTTAATGAAAAACTTCAACAAAAAATTTTGTATGAAACCATTTTGTATGAAACCGTCGAGTTTGGTCTTGTCTTTTTTTTTGACTATCACAGTGTTATTAATTATTAAATTTAAATAAGTCATAAGTCAAAAATGGTTTAATATAGCAAAATGAAATAGAAATAGTGCTTATCGAATACATCAATTTAAATGAAGCAATTCTAGCAGCTATCGATTGACGGTTGAAAAAAAGTAAAAACTAAAAAGTAAAGTGGAATTCAGAACAGCTCGGTTTGATTACAACCGCTTGGTTTGGCTTTTCACACAATATTTTATATATGTTTATAAAAAAATTATTTTAAAATACACTTAAGCTTTAAACATTTTAATTAGTGATTAAATTGATTAGTTTATAATTCTGGGGATTTATTTAAATGCTTTTAATAGCAACTCGATTTGCGACAATTCCCCTCGTTTTCGGAATTCGGAACAGGCCCGTATATGTATCTTCTAAAAATATTCTCAAATATCCAAGCTATAAAATAATGCAAAAAAAAAAAAAAAAATTTGCACATGGAGAATACCCCCTTTAAAAATATTCAGCAAAACTCAAAATTACAATTTTTGGTAGCCAATGGTTGACACAGTCAAAAATATTGATTGTTTTATTTTAAATCAATCAGGGGTGTTCTAGAAATCTCTAGAGATTTTCGTATAAACGATTGCACTTCGAACTAAACTACTACTTTGATTGCGAAATGTCAAGAATCAGACCGCATACTAGATTATGTGGAAGGAAAACCGTACGCTTCAAAACTTTTAAATCAATCAGGGGTGTTCTAGAAATCTCTAGAGATTTTCGTATAAACGATTGCACTTCGAACTAAACGACTACTTTGATTGCGAAATGTCAAGAATCAGACCGCATACTAGATTATGTGGAAGGAAAACCGTACGCTTCAAAACTGTTTCGTGAATAACTTCTGTGTTTTTGCTCAGATCTCAATGTGCGTTTCAGAATAGATAGATTAAGGGCCTAATCTTATATACATATAGTGATAAGACATTTCACCTGATCATCACCCTGGAGGCTAAACCGTAATAGTTAGAAATTTCAAAATTTCACAATAACTTCCTATAGTGATCGGACATTGTACTAAGAAAGCATTTCCTCAACGCAGCTCCCATTGCTCTCCAAAACGAAAAAAACGTTTAAGTGCTGAAAATATTTACTAGAAGTGTGTTTTCTTGATATCGAAAAATAACAAAAAATTATATTTGTTTAAAAATACAATAAAAATACAATTTGAAAACAAAAAAAAACAACAAAAAATCTTCGCTCGCGTCAGGCCATGATTCGAACACACGGCTGCTGACATGGGCGGCTGACTCTCTCCCCTCGCGCCACGGAGGTCATTTCCAATTCCGTGGCAGACCACTTATAATTATGAAGCGCTCAGTCCGCAGTTCTTTTGTTTTCTTATAAGGTGTCATCTATTAAAAAGATAAAGATGCTGAAATAAATGCTAAATTGTTTGAATGGAATTTTAATATCCCTATACTAGCTATACTTAGTCCTTGGTTCCTCCCAGGGGGGGCGAAACATTTCGTTATTTACACGTACACGACCCGAACGCTTGCCGAAGCTGAGAAAAAAAGAGCAGGTTTTTAAACACCAATACTCTCTCACCTTTTGGCCTCGCTCTATATCTATACAAAAAGTGTACTGACGGGCTGACTGACTGATTCACTGCACAGCCTAAACAGTAAGAGATATATGGCTGTAATTTGGAGAGGAGTTCTGTTAGTGGGGAAGGTGCGTACTAAGACGGAGCCCACGAGGAAAATGGCCGGAAAATTCTGCACTCAAAAAAAACTATTTTTCTTCCGATTGGCTTCAACCTCGGTTTGTAAGGATGGAATACGAAATAGTTTGAAATGTGATTTTCTGATGTTGGAAAATTTTGCCCAAAGCACTATGGGTTTTTTTTTCGTTTTTTTTTTTGGCATCAACTTCAAATTGAAAGATAGAAAGCTGAGTTTTTGCACATAAATTATTCAAATTAAAGTAGAATTTCGGTTTTTGTTTGTTTTATGATTCGACCACGCCTACATCCCCTTCCCCGAACATAGTACCTAAAATTATTCGGAAAATTCAAAATAAATATGTTTTTCGATAGATTTTATCTGTTGTGTGCATTTGTACTTACTGAGACAATAAGTCATAAATAAGAACATCTAAAACAACCAATTTGGTCCAAACTTATTAAAAAAATTGGTCCTAATCGGTCCAGGGTCAAGGAAAAGCTTCTTGTGCCTTAACAAAAGTGCCTTAGTTACAAAGTTTTTAGTTTTTAAACAATACGATTTTTAAGTTAGTGTTGTGTTGTGAAGTTTTTCTAAGGACATTCTCTTGGATCTTAGTAATATCAGTAATACTATTAATTTTAAAGATAATGCCCTCGAAAAAACCTCCCTTCTTAAGGCCGAAACCAACAAAAATACCCAACAAAAAAATATATAAAGGAAAAATATCGGTGACAACCATAGTTATTTTCCCTAATTTTTTGCAGCATATGCTGTTTGACGGCGGCCTCTGAGCGTTTGTGTCTGACAAAAATGTCTAGCAGCTCTGCATGCTCAAACGCAAATCCCTCTGAAAAAGGCGTTTTTTTTTTTCGCGAAAAAGCAAATTAAAGCAGATAAACGAAGTTGCATATTACTCTGGACACTTTAGTTAGTAACTCCACATTTAAATACCTGAGCACTTTGGAGAGCCTTGAGAGTTCTACTCCACGAAACACTGCTAAATTTGCTCAGATTAATCAAAAAAACACACATAAATAAAACACGTTTCACAAGGACAAAAACTCATAGAATTGACGAATATGTTATATAACTCTTGTTTTACATATCTGAACTACGACTTTGCATCATTTGAAGTTGTATTTTTTTGTTTATGTGGCCAACGTGAGCAATTAAACTTTGGCAATGTGTTAAGGTGAACTGTACACAAAGCTACCACGTGCGTAATCAGCTGACTTTGACAGTGAATCGATCAATCAGTGTGACCGTAAAAAATTTTATCGATTGATTTTTTATTTAACTAGAGCATTATAAAAATAAATGTTATTTTATTAAACAGAGCAACATTTTTTTTGGTGCAAAGATCGGAAAATTCTGCATAAAAAATTATTTTCCATCCGATTTTCTTGAAACTCGGTTTGTAAGGACAGAATACGAAATGATTAAAAATGTGATTTTTCAATGTCCAAGAAACCGCCCCCAGGTTGGCTTAAAACTCGGTTTGTAAAGATGTAATACGAATTAATTTTAAAAGCGTCCAAAGTCTGAAAACGTTACCCGACTGCCGTAAAATTTCCGGCAAATTCTGCGAGAAGAAAACTATTTATCATCCGATTGGCTTGAAGCTCGGTTTCATTGATGAATTAGAAAAATGTGATTTTCCAATGTCGGAAAATCTGATCCCCGCGAGTGAAAATGCGCAGAAAGTTCTGCATGCAAGAAAACTTTTATTCATCCGATTGGCTTAAACGATAGAATACGAATTAATTTTAAGCATGATTTTCCAATGACGGAAATTCCGCCCCAGGCGCGAAATTCCAGGAAAATTCTACATGGAAAATAACTACTTTTCATCCGATTGACTTGAGACTCTGTTTGTAAGGATAAAATTCGCAATAATTTTAAGTGTGATTTTCCAATGATGGAAAATCCGACCACGGTCTGATATTGGTTCTATACTGTTAAGGGCGCAGCGAAGCGCGACGGGTTATGTGCTAGTAATATATATTAAGCGACGAAGTTGTAACTTTAAAATTGTGGCTCTGACAGTTTTTTGCGGTTTAAGGGGGAAGGGGGGAAAATTTTGCAAATCTGAAACAAACTTGATCTGCGTACGGCATACACCAATGTACATGCAAAAATTTGTATCTCTATCTCTTATAGTCTCTGAGATCGACGCGTTCATACAGACAGACGGACATGGCTAAATCGACTCGGCTGTTGATGCTGGTCAAGAATATATATAATTTATACGGTCGGAAATGCTTCCTTCTCTCTGTTACATACATTTGCACAACTTCAAGATCCCCTTTTCAATGGGTACAGGGTATAAAAATAATATATGGTCTTGCAATGATGTTTGTGGTTTATTTGAGGTGTTCAACGGGCCTTATGATCCAGACGGTCTTGTTGCACCAAGGCAGCATCAAGCCTTCGATACAGGTAGCGTATGCAGTTTATATAAAAGAATCCAATGAGCAAATGGCTATATTGCTTGATTGAATTAGCTACGAGTAACCTATCTGGAAAATTTGCACAGACTTTAAAATTGTAGCATTAGTTTCAGGATTGCAACAAGGATATACTAAATATGCATTTTTTATGCTAATGGGACAGTCCAGCACGTCACAAGCCAAAAGCCATATCTCACTTCAAAATAGTCACATAGAGTCCAGCAAGATATAAATCGAAATCTAATTAAACTGCCAAGACATTGTTCTTAAATCGATTTAGAAGTTTGAATTTAACGGCCAAAAATATTTCAAAAAAATCGATTGTAAGAAATGTTATTTTTAAAAAGAATAGAAAAATATAAGAAATCTAGTAAAACTGTTTATATTTTTATACCCCTTAATCGTAGAGCAAAAAGGGTATACTAAAGTCGTGTAAATGTAAGTAACAGGCAGAAGGAATCATTTCCGACCATATAAAGTATATATATTTTTGATCAGCATCAACAGCCAAGTCGATATAGACTTGTCCGTATGTCCGTCCATCTGTCTGTCAGTATGAACACCTAGATCTCAAAGACTATTAGAGCTAGTCGGAGATGCTTCCTTCTATGCGTTACAAACATCCGGACAATTTTAATATACCCTTTCCAAGGGTATAAAAAGCCGGCAAATACCATTACACTACACCCTCCATGTTTAAGGGTACTGTATACCTTCAGTTTAAGGGTAATGTTTTTCAGAACTTCTAGTCATAGATCTTCTGGACCTAACGGGGGCGTATGTGGTCAGGGAAAAGCTTCTGATCGGTTCAACTTGGCGAACCCATAGTGATCCTGGCGTACTACGTCTCAAGTCGACTCACACCTCCTCGTGGTGACCACCGGAAGCAGTGGCAATGCACCCGCATTCGCTGCTGACTAACGTGAGCAGCGTCCCCCCCACCTTTCTTGGGCTGCAGGCTTATAGGTTATGTTGCCTAGGATATGTGCGATCTTTTTAGCCCATCCCAATTATTTTAAGCTCTTTTTTAAGCTGGGTAGCAGGCTTTAAGGGATCCTTCTTCCCTGCGTGTTTTAGTCTTTTCTTCATAGTCTAAGGCGTTTTTAATCCTTTTATTGGAGCATCCTACCAATTGATCAACTTCTCTGTAAGTTTTTCCGTCCAATATCAATTTTTTGAAAAGATAGCGCTTCTCAGCAGTTCTGAGCTTTCCACGTCTCATTGTAATGATTATTAATAACTTTTATGATAGAAACAATGAAATCTTAGTCAAAAGTTTTGACTCAAAACTAATAGACGCGTGCTTTCTACAAAGGCAATTTCCCAAAATATACGGGATTCACTGAATAGAAGGCTGCTATCTTTTTCGGCATTTTTGGGGCTTTTTTCTTAAAATCACAAAAAAAAATATATACGGGGGTGCCACAGAAACCTCTTCTACCCAAATTCCAACCGAATTCTTATTCTTAGGTGCCACAGAAATTTCTTTTGGTTGGTCTCAAACCTCTAATGTTTTGTTAAGAGATTTTGAAAAGCTCTTTTATCACTAGCGCCCTTTGTCGATGTTGCGATCTTTACATGACAGCTAGCGGGTTAAGGGATGAAAACTTATACCTCATGTTTGGCGCCTTTATTTATCTATTATTATGACTTAAAATTGAATTATTATTTAGAAATGCATCATAAAACATATAACACAATCAAAAAATTTCAGTTAATCATCAAATAAACCCACAACTAAAATAAGAGAAATTTTTGGCGAAAGATTCAGCCCCGTTTTTAGAGATGGAACATTAATTGGAACCTCTGGTGTTCTAACTAAATTTTCTAATTAGAAAATGAAATCTCTAGAAGTTCTGTGGCACCAATGAATTTTTTAAGAGATTTACAAAACAACCGTCGGGAAAAATATCTAGAAATTTCTGTGACTCCCGCGATAAAAAGAAATTTTAAGAACTCCTTTATACCCTTGGAGTGGGTATATTAAAATTGTCCGGATGTTTGTAACGCATAGAAGGAAGCATCTCCGACCACATAAAGTATATATACTCTTGATCAGCATGACGAGCTGAGTTGATATAGCCATGTCCGTCTGTTTCTATGCTATCTCCTCCGTCAGTTTTAAAGCTATCTTAAAAGCTATCAAAAGTTTGCACGAAGTCTTTTGGTACAAATACGCTGCATATTTGTCGGAACCGGCCGGATCGGATGACTATAGCATATAACTGCCATAGGAACGATCGGTTAAAAAACTAGTTTAAGTGAGAAAAACTTTTTTGTTTTTAGTGCTATCGCTCCCTAAACGCTTGTATAAATAAGTTTTTAATAATTTCACATAATTTCACCAAGACTTGTCAAAATCGGACAACTATATAGTATAGCTGCCATACAAAAGATAGGTCTGAAGAGAAGTCTTAGTAAGAAAAACTTTTTTGTTTTTAGTGCTATCGCTCCCAACGCTCGTATTTATAAGTTTTCAATGATTTCACCAAGATTTGTCGAAATCTGACCACTATATAGTATAGCTGCCATACAAAAGATTGGTCAGAAAAAATTGGTTTATGTAAGAAAAACTGTTTTGTTTTCAAAGCTATCGCCGCTTGTTACTGATCAATGTTACATGCTACCACACAATTCTGCCAAGTTTGATCCAAGCCTATACTATAGCATATAGCTGCCATAGGAACGATCGGTCGAAAAAGTAGTTTTAGTGAGAGAATATTGTATATCTGCCAATTAACAAACTGTCAGGCATATTTTTAGCTTCTAGGGTATATAAACTTCGGTCGAGCCAAAGTAAGCTTGCCTCTATTTTTGTTTATGGGGAGTAGTAAACAATATAAAAAAATTATAATTTAACGAGAAAAGCAATGCCGAAGTTTTGATACACTTGAAAACGATTGTCTCAACGGTTAGCGACATCGACCAAACTTCGCAGATGAGCTTAAAAAAACATACCCTTGGAGATGATATATTGAAATTGTCCGGATGTTTGTAACGCACAGAAAGAAGCATCTCCGACCACATCTATATATATAAATGTGAGACAGAGTGAGAGCGTGTTGTGTGCGTGTTTTCACAAAATCAAGCAATAAATCAAATTTAGAATAGACTCATCCAATTCAATTGAATCTTATGGCACATACAAAACACATCGACAGCTTTAACAATATGTTGACCGTATATCACAATATGGTATTTAAAATTACACCAAACTAGAAGCCAAATGTATATAGTTGTAATTATTGCCTAATCCGCGGTCCGTCTTTTGTTATAGCCTATTTCCACTATGGCAAATATGTACATTAGGTCGGACATTTTATATATGGAAAAATGTTACGTCATACTGATACCCGCTTAAACGATGCCTATTTGTGTATAAAACGCATAGCAAAAAAATTTTTTGAGAAAAAATAAGGTTTAGGGTCTGCGACTTGGACTTAAAGTTTATCACTCATACGTACTGTTGCCCATGCCTACATTTTTAATTTTTTAGTAGTTTGCGTAGACTTGGTTTGAAGTTATAACATTTGACAAAAGGTACCTTGACCAATAAAAAATTTTTTTTATATAAGAGACACAATATGTAGGTAAATATATTTGGTTCTTAATATATTTGGTAAAAATTTTATATTACGGCAAAATTTCTACTATTTTGCGCTGTTTACTTCTAGATGAATGCAAGTTTTAGCCGTTTATTAAGAGGCTATCAAGATATCTTTGAAGTCAGGTCCCACACTGAACTGAAGTGCTGCGCATCACGGTTGCAGCCGTTCCTGCGAATAGTCTACTTTTACTGGGCTGCTTATAAATAAGTTTCTTCAGGATCGAAAAATAATTCGGATTACTATACTACTATGGGCTAAAAATACAGGAAAATTATTCAAAAATCAAAAACTCTTTATTTAATATTGTCAATTCATTTCATTCCCTTGAAAGTAACCTCCCCCTACTGCATTACACTTGTGCCAACGTTTTTATACTCTGTACCGAAGGTACATAGAGTATATTAAGTTTGTGCAAAAGTATGTAACAGAGAGAAGGAATCATTTCCGACCCTATAAAGTATATATATTCTTGATCAGCATTAACAGCCGAGTCGATATAGCCATGTCCGTCTGTCCGTCCGTCCGTCCGTCCGTATGAACAAACAGATCTCAGAGATGGTAAGAGATAGAGCTTTGACATGTATGGGACAAATGTTTGTTATAGCTGCAGGCAGATCAAGTTTATTTTAAATTTTTGCCACGCCCCCTCCTGCCCCCGCAATTTTGAAAAAAAACGTCATATCTTCCACAGTTTTATAGATAAACTAGCAAATAACGCGTCGCACTTCGCTGCGCCTTCAATAGTACAACAACGCACACTCACTTACCACCCATTTCCCACCCACATCCCACCCACTTCCCGCCCACATACCACCCACATCCCACCCACTTTCCGCCCTTTCCCGCCCACATCCCACCCATATCCCACCCACATCTCACCCACATACCACGCACTCCCACCCTCTTTCCGCCGTCCACTTCCCGCCCACATCCCACCCACTTCCCGCCAATTTCCCGCCCACTTACCGCCCTCAACCCGCCCACATCCCACCCACTTCCCGCCAATTTCCCGCCCACATTCCGCCCACATCCCACCCACATCTCACCCACTTCCCGCCAATTTCCCGCCCACATCCCGCTCACATTCCACTCACATCCCACCCTCATCCCCCCACTTCCCGCCAATTTCCGCCCACATCCAACCCACATTCCACCCACTTCCCGCCCACATACCACCCGCTCATTTTCCGCCCACATCCCACCAACATCCCTCCCACTTCCCACCCACATCGCTCCTAATTCCCGCTACATTCCACACACTTTACATCCACTTGCCACCCACATCCCATTCACTTCCCAACCACTTCCCAGTGGGCATCCCGGCGGTATTTCCAACATCGGAAAGTAAAAACAAAAATGAATTCTCATTTTGACATTACAAACCGAGTTTCAAGCCAATCGGATGAAAAATATTTTTTTGCATGCAGAATTTTCCGACCATTTTCCTCGTGGGCGAATTTTCCAACATTGAAAAATCACATTTCAAATTATTTCGCATTTTGTCCTTACAAACCGAGTTTCAAGCCAATCGGATGAAAAATAGTTTTTTCCATGCAGAATTTTCCGGGAATTTTCCGACCGTTGGGTCAAATTTTCCTACTTCGGAATATCACATTTCAAACTATATCGTATTCTGTCCTTTCAAACCGAATTTCAAGCCAATCGCACGAAAATAGTTTTTGGCATGCAGAATTTTCCGACCATTTTCCTCGTGGGCGGATTTTCCGACATTGAAAAATCGCATTTCAATTTATTTCGTATTTTGTCCTTACAAACCGAGTTTCAAGCCAATCGGATGAAAAATAGTTTTTTTCATGCAGAATTTTCTGGGAATTTTCCGACCGTTGGGTCAAATTTTCCAACTTCGGAATATCACATTTCAAACTTTTTCGTATTCTGTCCTTTCAAACCGAATTTCGAGCCAATCGGATGAAAAATAGTTGTTTGAATGCAGAATTGGCCGACCATTTTCCTCGTGGGCGGATTTTCCGACATTGAAAAATCACATTTCAAATTAATTCGTATTTTGTCCTTAAAAACCGAGTTTCAAGCCAATCGGATGAAAAATAGTTTTTTTCATGCAGAATTTTCTGGGAATTTTCCGACCGTTGGGTCAAATTTTCCAACTTCGGAATATCACATTTCAAACTATTTCGTATTCTGTCCTTTCAAACCGAATTTCAAGCCAATCGGATGAAAAATAGTTGTTTGAATGCAGAATTTTCCGACCATTTTCCTCGTGGGCGGATTTTCCGACATTGAAAAATCACATTTCAAATTAATTCGTATTTTGTCCCTAAAAACCGAGTTTCAAGCCAATCGGATGAAAAATAGTTTTTTTCATGCAGAATTTTCCGGGAATTTTCCGACCGTTGGGTCAAATTTTCCAACTTCGGAAAATTACATTTCAATTCAATAGGATAAAAAATAGTTGTTTTCATGCAGAATTTTCCGACCATTTTCCTCGTGGGTGGATTTTCCAAAATCGGGAAAACACGTGTCGAATTATTTCGCGTACTAAGCTTACAAATCAAGTTTTAAGTCATTCGGATGAAAAATGGCATTTTTCCCATACAAACTTTTCCGACGCTTTTCCGACTTTTCCGGGAGGAATTTTCCAAAACCCCTTCTTAGTACGCACTTTCACCACTAACAGAAGCTTCTGTGAAAATTTCAGCTCTCTATCTAGTACCGTTTGGGCTGTGCGATGATTGCCAATCAGTTAGTCAGTCAGTCAGTGAATCAGGACACTCTCTTTTATAGATATAGAGATGATTTGTTCCTTCTAGAGATAGTTAGTAATTGTCAAAATGTATCGATTTGATGAAGAAATGATAAAGATCGGATGAGCGGTTCTCAAGTTATAAGCAAAAAAGTGAATCAAGCTTCCCCGCCACCCCGCCTCCCACCCTTTCACAACCAACACCGCACAATCTTAGAGAGAGAGAGAGCGAGAGAGAGAGAGAAAGAGGGTGAGATAAAGATAGAGAGAGACACAGCGGCAGCACTGCGTTCAGCTCCTACTCCAGGTACAGAGTATGTTATAGTCGGGCTTGACCGACTTTCTCACTTGTTTACAATTTTGGTTGTGTTTGTAGGACAAATTTTAGGAACATACTGCAAAGTCTTCTTCTGGTATAGTCTTTAATTTCTTCTTCGTTTGCGGCTCTGTCTCTTTATCGATTCAAAACGGTGTCCACGGAGCGATCTCTTGAGTTTAGCGAATTGTCCATAGTAGCCAAAATGGACACTCAAAATGGTTTTCACTGTTATGTCTGCAGTATCTGACTAGAAGGACAGAGCGTTCATGCGTACATGGCCCTTTGTTGATACCCCTCTTGTAGACCATGCTGACTTCAACTTGCGAGCCACACTAGTCGCACTTTCTTAAATGGGCAGTCTTAAGAATTTAGTCCCATATAAAAGCGTGGGAAAAACGCATCTCTTCGTTGGAAATGGGCTCGCTTCGTCAAAATTTGGTTCTAGTCTACCAACCAAAAATACATTCGATTCCTGCTCCATTTTTATTTGTTGTTCGATTAAATTACAATTTGACAACTTTTAAAATGATACGAAGAGTTCGTCGACAGAATTTCAATTATGTGAACGGGTCGTATACGTAATATTTGTGGAAACTTTGAAGGCTTTTCGCAGAGGTTAAAACATGATATAAAATTTTTTGATTTTTTAATTCATTATGTACACCCTAAAAGTAATCGTTTAAGATGGTATCAGTTATATTTTTTATCGGCGTCCACCCTAATGTACATATTTTCACATATTATCACATATCAAAAAATATGTGTCAATTCACCCGGAATGTTTTCAGTATTGTAAAAACCAATACTAGCTATTTTGTTATCGATAACACAAAACATCAACCCTGATGCGATCGCAAGTAGGCGCTATTTTTAAATGTGTATGGGTTTCTTTTAAAATAAAGCATTTGTTTTACAAAATGCCTAATAAGCAAATCTGTGATTTGGCAGGAATAATATGAATTCGTGCTCAAACATGCGGGAGGAGAACTTGGTCGCGGTAGATACGCCCAGCAAAACACTCATAAATTTCAACCTTAAACTAGAATTCTGGACAAGGCATGGCATAGATGACATTATTTGAGAAGGCTCTGGTGATGGTGTCCGCCACAAGAGAGAGAGAACAGATAAACTAGATTTACAATCGACTTTTTTTATGGAAATGATGATGCGCATGGAGAAAGTCAAGAATTTAATAAACTTGTCCGTATCTTTATTTAGCAAAACAAAAAATGCGTGAAACAATGTCAAGCTTGAAATTATGTTTTGTCAATTTGAGAAGTGTTCATAGTGTCATAATAATAATGTCTCGCAATATGTAAGTTGATTTAATTGATCTAAGCTCTGTAGAACTTTGTTTAAAGATGTTATACACAATTAATTTAAATTCAAATTGTCAACTTGCTATTCACAAGTTCACGACACTGCAAAATATGTACATATCATATGGAAACGCTAACAAAAATGTATGTACATTTCGAAATATGTGATTATAGTGGAAAAAGGCTATTAGTGATCACACGCACTCAATAGAAAAGTGATGGCACGCATGACGTGAGCAGTCTCCTAAAAATTTGTTGTCTCCTTATATCACTTGCGAGTCTTTCTTACTTTTTTACATAACATTTCACAATGAAAAGTGTGTTTGATGGATAAAAAAAGTATTCCCAAAACAGCCTAATTTTCAATTTAACTTTTTGCAGTTATCGTTTTGCTTATCGTTTAAATAGAAGAAGAAGGTTTATTTTACAAGCCAACCTCATGGCTTTTCTTACAAAAGTTATCGATATTCGATAGTACAAAATTCGATCGTACAATATTCATATAGGGTGTTCAACAGCCCGCGTAAAAGTGTAAAGCAAAAAGCGTAAACTCCAAAAGTTTACGCCACAACAACAAAACACATGAGAAAAAGTTTACGCTCTTTTTGCTGCCCTGGGGTATGTTTACAAAATCCGCGTAAAAGTGTAAAGAGAGTAAAGTGTTGAAGTGTTGTAAAATCATTCAAAGTAACGACAAAAAGTACTCGGGTACTCTTCAAAATATGCGGTCACCCCTAGAATAATTAAATTTTTTTTGTCAGTTTAACTGCATCTGGCCAGCAAATCAATTGAGACATCTTCCCCAAAATAGCTGTCTGTAGCTACACCTCAAGAGCCGTCATCACCTACTGTAAACATTGTTGTAGTTTCACTTATTGATGCAGCTTCCCCAAACTACCCCAAACAGAAAAGTGCTCCCTGTAACTCAAGTTCCACTTGGGGTCGAAATGCATTCGACAAAAAGCATGGGGCCGCACAGACCCATTGGTCATTGAAAATGGTAGCTCATTGGTTCGCCAGTTGACTCATTTGGGCACACAGAACTTGGATCCTCGCCGCCAGCATGCAACTGCTGTAAGAACCTCCATAACGTCGTCTACCACTTCATCGACAGTATCATGGTTGTATCTCAAGATTTTTGTATATTCATATTTCTTTATTTAGCTTGATTTATACACCAACAATCAATGCTTTAAAAATACGAATTTAACTTTGACACACACAAGCAACAGAAAAACTCACAGCTTGTCAAAAACAGCTGATTTACGCCAAAAATTACGAGGGCAAACCCTTTAGGGGCGCTCAATAGCTGCGTCGCGTAAATTTACACATTTACTTTTTTACGCGGGCTGTTGAACACCCTAATAGTAATTCAATTGCCTAACAACTATATCCTTATGACTTTAAACAAGTTCATTTAATTCAATTAATTATAATTTACTTTGGGCGCAAACATACTCCCCGCCTTGGAAGCTCCTTCCAAAATAACCAAATCGTTAGTCCAAGGGCAGTGGACTGAGCTTGTGGACGTTCCTCTTGAAGAATCCAGTTTTCGTCTTGAGGGTGACGACACGAACAACGCCATCAGTGCCAGGATGTACTTCGTGCACCCGTCCAAGGACCCAATGCCCGGATATATGTTGTCCTCTGCAATGAGAACCAATGTTCCAAGTTGAATATTCTTAGAGCTGCTCTTCCATTTGACTCGCTCCTGTAAAAGGGTCAGATACTCAGTTGACCACCGCTGCCAAAATGCGTGATGAACTGCCAGAATGCGTTTCCAACGGTTCGTCATAGGCAGATTTAACACGTCATCATCGAACGGTTCAGGCATAGCATTAAGTGGTCGCCCAACCAAGAAGTGACCAGGCGTCAAGGCCTCGAAATCGTTTGGATCCGACGACAATGGGAGCAGCGGTCTGGAATTGATCAATGCTTCGGCTTGAGCAATAGCAGTGGACTATGCGTTATGGTATGCTTTACGACCAAGGCTTGTCACTTAGGGCCGTTTTCTCATGTTCCTGTTTTTGCTCAAATCGAAATCCACCTAGATTTCGCAACTGGGCGGACTTTGTGCAATCGGTTGTCTCATGTAGATTGATTATGAATTTGGGCATTTGCGTCACGGTCACACCGGCTGGGCTGCCATGGCACTAAAAGAAAGTTAGCAGCCCCTGTGCCATCGCTAATTTGTTGATACGTCTATTGCGCGCCAATTTTGAAAATGAAAGCAATTTTTTTTGTTCGGAAACACTTGTTACTGTGATTGGAGATTAAGTAAAAGGTCTATAGCTAAGTTGACACAGGCAAATAATTTGGCCAAATTTTGATATAAATTTGGACAAATTTTGATATAAATTTGGCTATATAGGCCAAATAAAGGAACTTTTCAGCCTTTCTTGATCAAATTTATTGCGTATGAAACCATAGTTAATCTTTTAAATACAGTAAAATTATTAATCAAGGCTATTTTAATCACAATTTGGCCAAATTAGTTACCTGTGTGAACTCGGCTTAAGCAATGACCTAGGGGAATTAGTAAGCGCATCTGTCTCTTCAGCAATGTCTGCAGGTGTCTTGTATACCAAATGCACATACAATATTTTCAATTTTTGGTTTATTTATTAACAATTCAAACTTAACTGTTTCTAGCAGCAGTTGTTTAAAGTTTTCAAATATTTTTCAGTGTGACCATATGCGTGCACACATAAAAATACCTAATATGAATTGTCATGTACATTGTTTTTAAATCAATGAGGATGAAGTACATTGCTACGAAATTCATCTAGATGGTCAGCCATGAACATGAGCAAACGAAATGCAGCAAATCCACCTAGATTTGCAAAAACAGCAACATGAGAAAACGGCCCTTAGAGCTGGTGTCAGATTTAAGCACAAATGCCTTCATCGCCGCACTGAAGGGATTCTTTGTCAGACGTGGACTCAGTGCTGAAATTTTTCTGCGACAACGCCACTAATTTTGTGGGCGCCGCTCGAGAGCTACAGAGGACAGCAGAAGTCGTCTGGGATGAGAGCAGCCGGAACCAAATTTTGGATCAATGCAGTCTTCAGGGAGTGAATTTCCATTTCATACCGCTGCGGTCCCCCCACTTTGGTGGAGTGTGTGGATGAGCGCGGTCAAGGTGGCTAAAAGGATGTTAGTCAGCCAGGAGTAAACTTCATAATTTACCGCCGATCCATTCAAACAGCTGGATATCCTTGGTCTATGTCTGAAGCAAGCAATACAACTCCGCACCTTTCTGCGAGCCAATTTTCTGCAGTTGATTTCCCCGAATCATTGCCTTACAATAGCATTCAACAGCAGTGCTCCGGCATGCATATTGGCTCGATGTGTGTATACAAATATTGAATTTACTACAGCATGATCATTTGGCATTAACATTGGATGTTTTACCTCAAACGGTACATCGGCTTTGGAAAGTCTACCGCCTACACGAACGGATGGTACCCCTTGCTTGTCATCTATGAACGGATTCAGCCCTTGCACCTTCGCGGTTTTAATGACTTCTTTTCTTTTCAGTCTATAGATTTCCTCATAAAATCTTACGTTTTGCAATTTAAAAACGATGTAATCTAAGCCACCCTTCGACTCGACTGCAGTTAGCGCAGTTTCTGGTTCAGAATGGGCTTCAAACTTTTGCACAGAACGACGCCAGCGTTATATATATCCGAAGACTCTTTGCAATTTTTGGAAATCATTTACATACAGTGAATATCGCTTATATGCAAAAGTTATAATGCAGCAAAATTGTTGCATATAAGCGATATTTGCATTTAAGCGGTTATCGGTTATATGCAAATCATTTGCATATAAACAATAAATCGGTTGTAAGCAAAAATTTGCATATAAGCAATTTAGTGAATTATGTTCATTTTGTTTTAACGACAAATAGTTAATACTTACATATGTGAAATTTAGCTTGTGGATTCATTGGAAATGTCGCAAATGGATTTTACCCCTAAGATTTTGTTTCGGTCTTTTCAATATGAGATTATCATACACAAATTGATTTTTAAAAATTTGTTTTTTTTTTTGATAGTGGTTTTTTTTCAGCATTTTCCAAGATCTGAGCTTCAATTCTTAAAATGCAGTAATTTTATTATTATACATATAAGAATAATGTCGAAGTAGTGAATCCAAATTTAGTAGGTCCTCTTTGGTTAACGGATGTTTTGTATTGAATTCACATAGAACAAAATAACTATTCTCAAATGGATTTTAAATTTCATTCAATACGATGCGATAATACAATATTCTCGTCCAAAATAATTCCAAATCAGGCAATGATCTGTCACTTCTAATGTGTTCGACACCTATTTAAATTTAACTCTGCAACTTCGGAACTTTATGACATTTGGAATTCATAGCACTAAAACATCAGAATTGCTTCTAAATTTTGAATTCTTTTTGCTTTGATGCTTTGATTTCGTAGAACCTTGAAGTACAATCTAGTAGCATCGACATTATATAAGCAATCAGTGTGAGTTTGCGGCAAATGATTTAAGTAAAAAGCAGCTCATTTGCAGTATTTTTTTTCTGGATTCTCTATGAATATTTGAGAAGTTAATAGAACTTAGTTTTGCACCAACTCTGACGACCTCTCCAATCTAAAGCACACAGCCCTGTACTCAATTCCACTTCGACTTTCTTATAAACGTTTGTACTTTATGTTAATAAGATTGTATGGAAAGTGACACCTTATGTTATGTTAGTATGTCCGCTTCAAGTAAAAGTGGATTTGCTCAAGCAGTTGAAACCGACAGTTCAATGACAAGTGGATGGACCCTTGATCTAGTAACCAAAGATTTTCTTTACACCACCTTCCATTCAAATTTGTAAGAGTAAAATGGCCAATTCATTGTTTATACGAAAATCGAAGTGGAATTGTGAACTGGCTATTGTGCCCAGAGCGGGCAAACAAACGAAACGAAACGTTTCTGAATCGTTTCGTTTCGTTCTTTGCACAGAGCGAAACACAAACAAAACCCAAGAAAAGTAACTGTAAAGCAAAATGACTTCTGTTCAGTTTGCGTTCGTGAACGCAAACTAAACGTAAAGCGAAATGCTCTCATCTTGATTTGCGGACAAGGGAATCGGAAGCAACGAGCGCGAATAGTTCGGAAACGTTTGCTGCTCTATTTGTATTTGTATTTGTATTGTTGTTGTTTTTTTCTGTTGCTTAATTCTTTGTTTCTCTCAGCTTTGTTGTTGTCGTTCCGAAACGTTTCAAGGCAGTGCAGCATTCGGAAGAACAATATTCCAATCGTTTCGTTTGCGTTCTTTGGCAATATAAAGTTAGTGGTTTCGTTTTCCCTCACTAGAGGTAACAGCTACAAAACAAATGAATCGTTCCTTGGCTTTCGCGAACGGTTCGTTAAACGTTTCTTTGTTTCCGCACTGTTGTGCTTCCTACCAACAATTCCGTGTTGATAGCGGATTTAGTTAATCTATGACAACAGTGCTGTCTTTGAGTGTACATATGTGCTATATCTATTCCTTTTCTTGTGAGGATTGGTTACAACACCTCGCTTGCTTTGTTTCAAATGCACGAGATGTTGTGAAGCCTTGCTTTATCCTTCGCAGCAAGCATCTTCTGATAATTGTTGGTTTTTAAGTCATTTAAAATCGAAATTTTTCTATAGCTGTTAGAATTTGATGTAAAATTTTTGCAGATTTTATTACAAAGTCATCTGTTCAACTATCAGCAACTGTAATGCAAAATTTGCTTACATCCGATTGAAATAGTGCGCAGAAATTTTAAATTTGATATATAATGTTTGCATATAAGCGATATTTGCTTATAAGCGATTTGCATACATGCAATTAAATTCTTATATACAAATTGTGCATAATGCTCTAAAATGTTCAGTTTTTGAACCGGTATTTGCATACAAGCGGTTCGTCATATAACCGATATTTACTGTATTTATAATCTTTTAATATATCAACAGTCTGTATGTTCTCGGTTGCAATCAGACTAAATTTACAGCTTCGCTGCTCTGGCATATTTTCAGAGCTTTGCCACTGCATTGTTGGCCACAGCTCACTAGGCTCCTGCAGAAATTTTGGGCCTTCCCACCATTACGATGAATTTTTCAGGTCTGCGGTATGTAATCCACGTGAAACAATGTCCGCCGGATTAAGCTTTAAATCGACCTTAAACCAATCTTGCCTATTGCTTAATTTCTGGATCTGAGCGACTCGGTTGGCTACGAAGGTTGCCCAGCGACTAGC
Organism: Lordiphosa clarofinis; assembly: GCA_018904275.1. Taxonomy (NCBI): domain Eukaryota; kingdom Metazoa; phylum Arthropoda; class Insecta; order Diptera; family Drosophilidae; genus Lordiphosa; species Lordiphosa clarofinis. Next base: position 45,884 of record JAEIGQ010000362.1, read on the forward strand.
ATGGGACGACAACCAATTTAGCACAATCGTAGAGTCCGTAAATTATCGAATTCGGGAAACCGTGTGGTGAATACATGCGACTACACTAGCCATGAGTTTGGCCAAGAGAAATGCCCCTATCAGCTCTAGGCTTGGCAGCGAGGTAACTTTAACTGGCGCTACCTTAGATTTCGCTGTAACGAGTTGCACAAGGATTGCTACTGTATTGTTGGTCACACGCGCGTAAATCACACACCCATATGCACGGCAGGGTGCGTCCGAAAACCCACAAAGCTCTAGGCTCTTCATTTCGTTACTCCGCGGGACTACTGACCGTGGAAGCGAGCACTCGTGTACAAGTTTCAACTCTTCTCTATATTTCTTCCACTACATTTCAAAAGTGGAAGGTAGCTCGGCATCCCAACCCTGCTCATGAAGCCATAGCTCCTTCAGAAATATTTTTCCAAGGATCACAATTGGGCTTAGGAATCCAAGAGGATCGAACAACTGAGCTAACTCAGACAAAACTACACGTTTCGTAATGGGATCCGACTGACTGTCTGTGTATGAGAACTTGAAAAGAAAGGCAGACCAACCGATTCCCAGTGCCTTTACCACGTCTGCAGTCTTTACTGCTAACGGCCCTTCATCCTTGCACTCCCCTAAGTCGAGTTTGCTGTTCGACCGCCATTTGTGGAGGTCAATTCCTAATTGTAGCAATTCTGTCACCTCGAGCTTTAACCTCTCTACTTGCTCCACGGAGTCAGCTCCACAAAGCATATCATCCATGTAAAAATTTCTCCTTATCGCTTCCGAAGCTAGCGGATATTCTTGTGCATGTTTCTCGGCCAGATAAAGTAAGCAACGAACTGCCAGAAATGGTGCCGAGCTGGTACCGTAAGTTACGGTTTTTAAGCGCAGTACTATTCTGCCTCCATAGTATGCACTGGTAATTACAGTCGGTTTCGCTGACCAGAATCTCTCTGAACATCTTTGATATATCGGCCGTTAAGGCGTATTTATAAAACCGAAATCGGACTAGAATTTCAAACAGCTCGGGCTGTAACGTTGGTCCGACTAGCAAGGCTTCATTTAGCGATACTCCATTGTTACTCTTGCCCGAAGCGTCAAATACGACACGCAGCTAAGTAGTCAAGCTATCCGGTCGTATTATCGGATGGTGAGGCATAAAATATTTCACCTCGCCTATCTGGGCAGGATTTACTTCCTCCTTACGATTAAGCTTTCGCTCCAGATTATAAAATCTCTTGAGCGCTATATTAAAAGACTCCCCTAATTCCATTTTAGGTTCTCTTAATGGAAGGTTAACAACGAACCGGTTAGACGGCGTCTGCGTCATGGTTGAGACAAATTTCTCCTCGCATTGTTTTTCTTCTTCCGTAAAAATACAAACAGGCTGCGAAACCTCTTCGCACTGCCAAAACTTTTACACTAACCTGTGCAAGCCCTGATCATCGGGCGTAGAGTCCGAACTATTGTTGACGACTAAGGAGATGCCATTATCCATTATACATTCGCCAACTAAAATCCAACCTAACAAGGATTTCTGCAATAGTGGCATATTTGATCCTGATTTGATTTGACCAGCAACTATGAGCTTAAAGAGGAGCGTAACACCTATCAAACTGTCAATCCTTTCGGCAGAATCAAATGCCGGATCTGCTAGCTGTATTCCACTCGCAACATTTAACCCTATTGCAGCTGCTGTACTTGTGGGGCTGTACTGTGTAATCTCTGGCAGAACTCCAAATTTATCCTTAGCGCTGAACTTAGTGACTCTTGATTTGAAGGTAGCCTCCACTTCCCCAATCATTTCGGACTTTTGCATTACCTAATCCACTTAAAGAATACTGGCCAGGCTTAACTTGTAACTCCAAGACATAGGCTCAACCTTTTCACTTCCTCATACCTTTGCAATGGGGAAAGTTCTTTGAATTTCGGACAACCCTTTAAATAATGCTTTCCTGAACAACTATAGCAACCGTTGCTATCATGACTTGCCACTGCTGCAGTCAAACTGGAACGCTTAGGCTCACCCTTAGGGTTCCCACGTGAACCAGCTGTCTTCCTGACCTCTCGATTGGCTAGGTTCATTCCTCTATGAATCAAAAACTGAGACAAAAGGCCCCATGATGGCAACTGCAAACAATCATACTCGCTGTCCCACCTCTCCAACGTCTCCTTATCTAGCTTGCTGCTGACAAGATGAAACACAATGGCCTTGTTCAGCAGAACAACTTGCTCCCTGATCAAGTATAAATTCGCACTGATCCTTCTGCTGAACTCGAGTGATGCAGTATCATGATAGCCAATTTCAAGTATCATGATACAGGAGCATGTATCGAAGAAATAGTACGCTACTTTGAAGTGATACTGCTCCCACCAACAATAATTGCGTATCGATAGGCATACTATCGATAAAAACATGCGCATCTTGTGCATTGATTGCAAAAATAAGGCTTCTATCGGCCGTAAATAATAACAATAAATTTTAAAAAATAACTAAACCTAATTGTGACTTCATATATGCGGATTTTATGTTAACACGGATCGCAAGAGTGGATGCACCGCCATTGCAGAATTCAACGCCCCGCGGCGTTGTTAAGAATGTAGCAACTCGTTCAGCAGAAACTATTTGATGCATAATTTTTTTCTGATACCTGCTCAGGGATCAATTATTCTGCTGAACACGCCCAATCGCTCCTAGCACTGCCTTTGCATCACCCAATGAGTCTAGGGCCATAAGCTGTGAATTGACCACATCTACTAGGGCTGTTAATAACTCTCCATCAGCTTGCTTAAGCTTTCGGCAAGCAATTTATGGTTTTTTTTGTAATTTTCCTTTGATAATTCTAGACATTCGATTGTACTTCGCGGAATGGGACCTAGACACGACTTTAAGTGTATGAATTTCGACAACTCATCAATTTCACTATCGTTTTCTATTAACTTTTCAAACGTGTTGTGCCAACTCGTCCATTCCGTATATTTGCCTGAGAATTCTGGTATTTTTAATACCGGCAACCTTGATGAAGGGGAACTGCCGGAGCCTTTCAAAATTGTTGAGTTCGCTATTGGACTTGGCGAACTTGAAGCACGCCTTCCCTTTTGGGTACAGCAACTTATGATTTTAGCCTTTTCCTCGCAGTACAAATCTTCCATTTGTTGACGAATCTCGCCCTCAGCGACCTCATTACTGTGCTGTTCAATTAAAACTGCGAAAAACTTGCTTCAATTAGACTTAATCTCGCCTCTAGCTCTGCCGCCGTCATTGAAGAGCAGTTTTTCATTACATAGCTTTTATTGGGAAGAGTGAAACTCTGAGTCTTTAACTCCCTTTCTTTGTCCCATTTAAATTTTTCGCTTATCCGTTTAATTTAATTTCCACCAATCGAACGCTTCGTTACTATTTTGAAAGAATAATAATAATTTTTTCCAGTGTAGTTACGTTAACTCCAAAAGCGGCAACACTTTATTAAGGTTACGCTTTGAAACCAAAAGCCACTATGCGTCCACGCAATTCTTTACTTGGTCAGCTATCCTTATATGCTGCCAATAATTAGCCTGACAATAATAATTTTTCACAAAATGCGCCAAGAATGCGCTATGGTTCAACCTAACCACAAATATTGTCGTCCAAGTCAATTCAAAGTCAGTATGTATGTATGTATGTAAACCACTGCTGCAATTAACACGTGTTTATATATGAATATGTACGTGTGCGGCTATGGAGCTTTGGACTCGGGTAGTGTTCATATATTGCAATGCATTGGCAAAATTACATACCAGCCATAACAACTGGAAAAGCATTTCGAAAAAGATCTTGAGCTACATTTGTAATTAAGTGGGCTTTAAAAAATTTGTCAGCGTCTGAGAAACTAGCTTTAATAATAAAAAAAACTACATATGCTAGCTATTTATAAATATATTCAACGGCGATCTAGCTTGCAAAGCCCGCAAAAAAGTTGGCAACACTGTACATAGACAGAACAGATCTTGTCAGCCGCGTTTTGATTCTTCATAAGTTTGTTTGTCCACTGGACTTATTATATTCTTTAACATTGTGCACGATGCCAAAGGCTATGTAATTTCACAAGACAAAATTAAAGCAATTTCTGTGGTGTTGGCGAAAAGAATGAGTGTCCGTCCTCTTCAAAAAAAAAAAGAAAAGAAGAAGATCACGGTATCACGTGCAAAAAAAAAAATCAGAAAATTAAACATTTCTAATTTACAATAATCTCTCATCTTCAGTCAATATTTTTCTAAAAAAAAAAAGATTGCTAAGACTGCAATGACACTTTCAATTTTCAGGAACAATTTTAGTCACAATTTTTCATCTATGGGCGAAAGTCGTTGGTGTAAGCGAGGTAGAGTATGCTTGAATTCTCCGCTGAATGCTTTAGAAGAAGCTGTAATGATACACAACAGCAATTTTAACCTATTAACAAAAAATTGCGACAATAATTGTCTTTAAAAATTGAAAGTGTCATTCCAGCCTAAGCAAGGTTAATATATGGGAATGGTGGGAAAAAGATTTAACAATATTTCCAGATCTTTTTGAATTATCAAAAGTGGTGCTAGCAGTTCCACCCAAACAAGCAAGTGTTGAGGGTTTATTTTCAGGAGTAATTACAATCTCATTTAAGATGTCAATTCTGATTATAACAACTCGTTACATGAATATAAATAACGACAAATAGTATATACGATGACCAATGTACATAGTTATCTACTTTATTAAACTTTACAAGATGCATTTGAGAATGAAGTAGTTTATTCTTTAGTTAAAATTTTATATAGGCGACTATGAAGGTATAAATTTTGTATAAAAAATTTTAACTTAGTGCATTTAGGGCCGATTTCACATCTTCTACATAGAGCTATTTGTCACATAAACTAACAAATAGCAGTGTAAAATCAATGACTATCTGACACATAGTAGCTAAGTATATGAGAGAACAGAAATCGGCCCTTAATCAATAAATGAGATTTTAAATGGGGACGCTTTTGTGTGCATTGTATGTATGTATATCAAAAAGATATTTTGTACTTATAACCGTAACCGTAACCCAAACCCGAAACAGAATTAGAATAATAACCGTAACCAGTACCGTAACCGATATCCCACAACCGTAATATAACCGTAACCGGAAAAAAGCGATCGGTCAAAACAGAAACCGTAACCCAAACCGTTATTCGTTCGGGTTTTAACCTCTGTTGCATACACATACAGCCTTCAGCCAATGCACATTGGGCCAGCGAGCCGATTTTTCGACGAAAATTCAAATTTTTTATAGAAAGTAAACCTATTCTAATAATAAAATTTGAATAGTATATACTTTAACTAAAATGAATCAAAAGATTTTAATTGTTTTGAGGCATCCCTGAAATTTTGGCAACCCTTCAAAGTCAGCTGTTTGATTGCATGCGTGCGAAACTAAAAAGCGCGGAAAAATTTTTGTTTACTTGCGTGCGTGCCAAAATGATTGTGGTTTAAACAATTTTCTCTAAAACTATGGAAAAGAAAGACCAAAGTATGTAGAATATTTGTATTAAAAAGATTTTGTTCATGTTTGTTAATGTGTTTTTTGTGTGTGTTTATTTGTGTCGTCCAAAAGTAGTAAAAAGCTAACCTGCTAACCCGTCTGTTGTGGATTATAACTAATTTTGTGCCAAGTTGTGCCAAAAAGTAATTATGTGTCTCTATAGTGCAAAGTGTATATAAACTAATTTTAAAAAGCTTTTTTGCTCCATTTTGCTCTGATGTGTATAAATCCCTAATATTGCAGCTGTGGTTGAGTTCCCCTATGAGCAACTGCATGATATCTACATACAAAACTATCGTAGCGCATCTGCCGTTTCGACTTAAGCACGGAGAAAAAGGATGAAATCAACACCAAAATGGAGAAGCTTTCACCTCTACATACAAGAGAACTTGGCAAAATGTAATTGAAGTAAGGCCATAGAAGTATGGTAATAGAAGATATGGCTACAAGAGTGACAGGAGGTTACATGCTCGAAAGAGTACACGACAGAACAACATTGCAGACGTTTTCCACAGAGCAATGGATTCCTTAGATCCACTTGTGTCGAGCATCTATCTAACAAAAAGATTGGGTCAGCAAAATAAACTACCCCTACCAGCAGACGTAATCGAACTTTTGGAATCACCAAACTTGCTATATTTGTGTAACATGAACCATAATAACACTGTTCCCGTTTTTGATGCGAACAATAGTGATTCAGATTCTGACTCTAAAAATCCAGTAATGCTCAGGTTAAGTGTTAAAAAATAAATTAAAAACATTTGTTGAATTTAACGATTGCTAGCATTATTAATAACCGTACAAGTATCAATAAGAGGAAACCTATCTCATATGGGCGGCTGAAAAGGCGTGGTCAGATCGGTCTGAAACTTAGATATATTTTTATGTGCCTCGACACTATCATATGTACCAAATTTCAAGAACAATGTGAATATCTGGTCTGTGGTGGATTTACCAGGTCTAAAGCCACACTGATAAGGTCCAATCAGTGTATCAATTAGCGGCTTTAGGCGTTCACAAATAATGCGGGACAGAACCTTATATGCGATGGGGAGGAGACTAATCCCGCGGACAGAGAACACTCAGATTCCAATCGTCAGGCATGCTTTCATCAACCCATATACGGCACAGAAGTTGGTGCATGCACCTTACCAATTCTTCGCCTCCAGCCTTCAACAATTCAGCGGGCAGCTCATCAGCGCCTGACGACTTGTTGTTCTTTAGCCTTCTTATGGCTAAACAGACTTCCTGTTGGGTCGGCGGGTCTATCTCTATGTTGTCGATTGGTGGCATCGTTACTTCTCTAGAGGCGGCATCATGTTCGTCATCGCCTCCCAGTAGGTTGGAAAAGTAACTTCTCCATTTGTTAAGCGCCACTTGCGGATCTGTGACCAGATTACCCTGTTCGTCTTTGCATTGTGCGACTCTGGGCTTGAAACCTTCTGTTAATTGCTTAATCTTTTTACTCATGCCGAATAACATCTTGACTTCCTCTCGCATCCGCCTTTCCTGCTCAAACTTTTTTCTACTAAAAAGGCGTTTCTCCTCTTTCCTTTTCTCCAGGTATCGCTCCTTAGCAGCCCGCGTTACTCTTGACTGCAGAGTTCTCCTGTAGGCAGCGTTTTTCTCTGCAGTAGCGCGTCGGCACTCCTCGTCGTACCAAGACCGCTTTCGAGGGGGCTCGGAATAACCGAGTATCTCCTTGGCAGCCGTACTCATACAGTGCAATATACGCTGCCACTGTTCGCATATATCGGAAGGGAATGGGGAGGTTTCCCTGAGCAGTTGGGCGAGTTTAGCTGAGTAGGCTTCAGAGGTCCCTTGTGATTGCAGCTTCTCGACGTTTAGCTTTCGACGTGTGCCAGAGCGTGAGGCATGTGCCACACTGAGCCGTGTGCGTACCTTGGCTGCAACCAGGTAATGATCCGAGTCTATGTTGACTCCTCGAATCGCACGCACGTCTAGTACACTCGATGAATGCCTTCCGTCGATCACAACGTGATCAATCTGATTTCGTGTTCGTTGACCAGGGGACTTTCAGGTCGCCTTATGGATGTCGAGGTGTTCAAATCTGGTACTACTTATGACCATGTTCCGGCCCGCAGCGAAGTCTATTAGGGCCGTTTTCTCATGTTGCTGTTTTTGCAAATCTAGGTGGATTTTGTGCATTTCGTATTTCGTATTTAGCCTTTTCTCATCTTTTATCGGGTCTTTCTTGTCTTCTGTTGGCGCGTGAGCACAGATAAGACTAATTTTAAAATATTTTGCCTTAAGTCTGAGCGCGGCAAGCCGCTCGTCAACTGGTGTGAAGCTGATGACAGAGTGGCGCAGTTTATCACTCACTGCAAAGCCGCACCCAAACTCGTGCTTGGAGACATGCCCGCTGTAGTATATCTCCCAGGGGGGTGGTGGTTTCTGTTCTGTCTTCTCTTTTGGTAGCGTTATTATCTTGCTCCCATGTCCAATCCATCGCATTTCCTGGAGTGCGGTAACGTCCGATGAATATTTCTTGAGGACTTCCACCAAGGCGATATCATCACCATCTCTGTTGAGGGTGCGGACATTCCAGGTGCATATTGTCAAATCGTGGTCCTTGTTGGCATGGGTCGTCGTCAGGGGGTGTCCGTATCCGAGGCATTGTAGTCGCAGTTTTCATTGGTGGAGATTTTTTACTGTGGTGGGTACCAAAGCCGACGCACTATATATATTATACCCTGTAGGGAAGGGGGGAGGGACGCCGCTCACGTTAGTCAGCAGCAAATGCGGGTGCATTGCCACTGCTTCCGGTGGTCACCACGAGTTGTTGTGGAGGATTTCGTCTACCTCGGAACGACGATAACCAGCAAGAACAACATCAGCCTGGAAATTCGAAGAAGAATCACGCTCGCAAACCGATTCTATTACGGGCTAAGTAGGGAGCTCAAGAGCAGAAACCTCAAGCGAAGAACAAAAATAGCACTATATAAGCCGCTTATCATCCCAGTCCTGCAATACGGCGCAGAAGCATGGGCAATATCATCAGCGGATGAGGCGGCGATGGGCGTTTTCGAGCGAAAGATTCTTCGCAGGATTTATGGACCTTTGAAAGTTGGCGAGGACTTTCGCATCCGAAGGAATGACGAACTGTATGAGCTCTATGGGGATACTAGTCTGGTCAAGCGCATAAAGCACAAAAGTTTTGTGAAAGTGGAATTCAGAATATGGCTGATAGCATTTTAGGTTGAACAATGTCTTCGCTAAAACCAGAAACTTTTGAGTAAATAAATTTCGACTACATAAAGCTGTGAAATAACGTCTGGATTTTTAATTTTAATGGTTAAATGTTGTCGCCTCAGACCGTTATCAATAACACTAGTTTTTTTTTATTGGTAAAAAAAAGTACCTTTGGAAAATAGATAATAGATACGTTGATTTTTAAATAGAAAATCTTTAGTGACCAGCAATAAAATAAATTTTACACAATTTTTTTCGTGGTGAAAATCGCACTTCAAATCTAGCCTTTTTAAACAAATTGATTAATTTAACTCAAAGTTGCAGATAAAAGCCTTTGAAACGCCGAAGGCAAGCACCGGATTAAGAAGTGGTGTATGAATGAATGATAGAGCGTTCAATTACCTTCGAAGTAAGCAAGACCTGTTCATAATGAAAGAACCGGTACCAAAGAGAGGAGGTGTGAGTCGACTTGAGACGTAGTAAGCCAGGATCACTCTGGGTTGGCCAAGTTGAACCGATCAACACTTGCAATGTGGTGGAATTTTCCGAAAACCCGTCTAAGTGCTCAGTTTCAACACTAATGGAAACTCGTGTCCAAATTTTAGGAATCAGTCAGTCAGGACAAACTCTTTTTATACACTGTACCAAACGTACACAGAGTATATTAACCCCCTGATGGATAAATGGTCAGACAGAAGTTAAATTCGTTTTATCATAAAATATTAACTATTCCACCGAGAGGTGGTGGTTCAGAACTTCTAGTCATAGATCTTCTAGACCTAATAGGGGCGTATGTGGCCAGGTACATTAGGTCGATCATTTTATATATGGAAAAATGTAAGATTATACTGATACCCCCTTAAACGATGCATATTTGTGTAAAAAAGTCATAGCAAAAAAAATTTTTGAGAAAATTTTAGTTTTAGGGTCTGCGATTTGGATTCAAAGTTGATCATTCATACGTAAAGTTGCCCTTGCCTACATGTTTAATTTTTAAGTAAGGCTTGGTTTAAAGTCATAAGATTTGACCATTGAAAAAATTGTTTTTTATATGACCAAGACAATATGTAAATAATATTGTAAATAATATATATGGGTCATTCTTTTTCAAATCGAACGGTCTCAAAATTCAAACCTCGAAACGTGATTTGCGGTTTTGCAAAAAATAATTTTTGAAAAAAAAAAGTGTTTCTCACTAGAACTATTTTTGACCGATTGTTCCTTTGGCAGATAATTGCTATAGTCGTTCGATTTGAATCAAACTTAGCAGAATTGTGTGGTAGCATATAATATTGATCAGTAATAAGTTTGGGAGCGATAGCATTGAAAAGAAAAATGTTTTTCCTACTAAGACGTTTTTTCAAAACTATCTTTTGTATGGCAGCAAAAAATTTTTTCTTAATAAGACGACTTTTTCGACCGATCGTTTCTATGGCAGCTATACGATAGAGTCATCCGATCAAGCCGATTCCGACAAATGTGCTGCGTATTTGTACCAAAAGGCTTCGTGCAAAGTTTGGTTCAGATAGCTTTAAAACTGACGGAAGAGATAGCATAGAAACAGACAGACAAACGGACAGACGGACATGGCTATATCAATTCAGCTCGTCAAACTGATCAATAATATATATACTTTATATGGTCGGAGATGCTTCCTTCTATGCGTTACAAACATCTGAACAATTTCAATATACCCTCTCCAATGGTATAATAATATTTATACTGCTCTGCTACTTAAGTACAGATTGAAAAATAAAATCTTTATTTAGCTAATATCAGCATTCTTAATTATTTCACACTAAAATATAGTCGAATCGACAGGACGAAGGCCACTCGTCTACAAAAATGGATAACATCACGAGTGAAACTGTGGAGGAAGGAAAGTTGCAAACAGTCATTGCAGCACCCAAAAAGACAACATGGGCTTCAATAGCTTCCCAGCCCGCTAAGCTAGCTTCAAGGGCAAGTATCCCTTAATAAATGAAGAGTAAGAGTTCTAAAACATTAGTTACATTTACAGACAACATCGACAACCTCTAGCCATAAGAAGAAGGGACCCGGCATGCCACCTCCACCGATGGTACCTGGAAAGCACAATCTAGATGTTAATGTATGGGATTCGCCAAACAATAATCCGCCGCCACCATTACCTTCACCCCCCTTACCAATTGACCTGGCTTGTTCAGACTTGGGTTCCGACTTTTCTATAGCGGGTAGCGTTGAACCACCTCTAGGAGCTCGATCTGAAAAAGTGAATAAAATCCCAGACAATTTCCATAAGGACGAAATCAAAGGTTTGGGCAGCAACACCAATTATGGCAGATTCAAGACATCTCCAAACGGCCACACCAGAAAAAACTGGGGTGCGCAGAACACAGTTCAGCACACAGCAGCACGTCACCCAATCGTAGTCGGAACCCCTGAAGCAAGTAGCCGACGTCCTGAAAGTGTTGTTCCTTCAAGTCGCTACAATGACCGCAGAGGAAACTTTTCTAATACCCGGAATGATTTAGTGAACAACCCTAAATATGATATCCGTGATGAAAACAATGCTTGTATAGATGAAACTGCGCCAATGTCCGAAGAATTGCCGGCCGATCCGCAACTTTTGCTGGAGGAGCTTAAAGATAAAAACAATTATAACCCAACAGAAGTCGATTTGGAGAAAGCATCAACTGCTCGGTAATTATTTGAACGTCTTCATTTAATTTAATCTATTTTGGTGTGTAATTTTTCAGGTTTTTTGTTATTAAATCTTATTCTGAAGACGACATTCATCGCAGCATAAAATATGAGATCTGGTGCTCAACTGATCATGGTAACAAGCGCTTGGACGATGCTTTTAAGGAACGGCACAAAGAGGGTGGCAATGTTTTGCTCTTCTTTTCCGTTAATGGGTCGGGCCACTTTTGTGGCATGGCACAAATGATGACTTCAGTTGATTATAACTCCACATCTAGCGTTTGGTCCCAGGACAAATGGAAGGGCAAGTTTAAAGTAAAATGGATGTATGTCAAGGATGTGCCCAATGGAAAACTCCGCCATATTCGACTTGAAAACAATGACAATAAGGCGGTAACAAATTCAAGGGATACGCAAGAAGTGCCTAACGCCAAAGGCATAGAGGTTTTGCAAATTTTGCACTCCTACAAGCACTCAACGTCCATTTTCGATGATTTTTCCCACTACGAGAAGAAACAAGAGGAAGAAGTTTCTTCTAAGCGACCACCAATGCATGTACCCGAAGGCATAGCTCAATCTCAAGCACCAATGAGCCGTAATTTCAATCGCCAAGTCGATGACAGAGAACGGGAGCGCGACACTCGCGATAACCGTGGGCCTGGAAGTTCCATCACTCAAAAACATTTTATTATTGGAGGAAGTGGCTTCCGGAATTCAGTTCATAGGGGGGCCACAGGAGTCGGAGGAGGCTTTCATAGCAATTTCAGCGAATATCGCCGAGGTTTTGAAAGTCGGCGAACTGGCGACTATCCGTCAAAGGAACGGGAGAACGCAGAGTTTAACAGAGAGAATGAATTTGGATCACGTCATGGACACAACAACCGAAGAGATGAACACTCACATAACCACACAACCAAGACAAGAATAAGTAACCGTGATCGGGAATGTTGCACTGATCAATCAAAGAACGATTTACGTTTTCGTACAGGATTGTGTACATCTAGGGATTTGCCAAAAGTAAGCCAAATGTTTCCCATTTTAGGTTAACTGCTAATTTAATTTTCTTTTTTCAGGATAATGAAAAGGATAGGATGCGAAGCAATGACTATTAATAACGCGACTGAGCTGAGGTAGACTTAAGTCTTTTTATTAACAATGAGTGGACACAACACAATCTTTTAACTTGCTAAAGTGCACGTAAAAGATATTCATTTCAAGTTTTATTTAGATTTTTTAATTAATTGTGTGTATAAGCAGTAAGAACGATAAATCAGAAATGTAGAGTTAAGCTGAAAATAAAACCAACAAGTGGTAACTAGGATTAATTATTAATATATGATAAAATTTTCACATAATTATTTATTACAATATTTATATAAAGCGATTGACGCTTTCATTGAACAGTTCATAAAAATATTAATGGATTGATGTATCCACCATGTATAATCAAGGGTCTTGCTTCAGTCATTCCTTGTAGCTGCACTTTAACAATTTATAAAAGTTATTTCAATCCATATAAAGTGTACACGACTTATATATGTATGATATCATTAAAGTAACAATTTCATCGTATACTCGTTGAATATTTCTACATTGCCTAAATCCCTTATTGATATAAACGGTAAATAAACAATCATACGAGTTAAATTTGTTTTCAACCAAATTACAAATAAGATACAAAATTAAATAATATAGCTTAAAGTTTGGTTGTCTACTAAAGTGCAGAAGTTTGGACGAAATCTGCAAAATACCAGTGAACCCCTTTTTTTAAATTCCTTTATTGTTACCTTAACAAAAATACTATATACATTAGGGGGGGTCGATTTGTATGGGCCGAATAAAACGTACCAAGCGTATAGCAAAAACGAAATCTACGGTCAATTCTAAGAAAATTTCACCAAGAAACCATATGTCTAAAATGAATTCCTAGTCCGCGCAAATCGACTTCAAATATTTATGTTACATTTGCCCAAAAATCGAGTTAGAAAGTCGGTGAAGTCCGACTATAACAAGTTCTGTGTACCATAGAGCTTGCATTTATCTGATAAATTTTAAATAGAAGCCACACAAAGTGATAAAGGTGTCAAAAAGTGAGTCCGGTGCTGCCCATCAACGTTGAAGCGGTGCTACCCATCAAAATTTTTTGTTTTCCGTATAACTCCGCTATCGCTGCTACCCCAAGTCCGGTTCCTTGGGGCGTTAGGGACCCGTCTGTGTACCACATAATTGTGTGTGGTTTCATTTTATGTGTCTCTTCAAGTGAGATCCATTCTCTCTTATTACTTTGGTGTACAGTGAAATTCCTGTCAAAGTGATTCTCGGCCACCATTTCGTCTCTGGGTTTGAGGATTAAAGGGATTTTCTTTTCCAGCTTTTCAGAGTCTCTGAGGCTTACTATGTGGTTTCTACCCACTCCTTCTGTTGTTAATCTAAGCAGTGTTGCTTTTTTTCTTCAGGCCGATGGTATGGTGGAGTGGTGTTAGCTCCATCAAAACCTCGATTGCCGCTGTCGGACAGGTACGCATGGCTCCAGTCATGCATATACATGCCAGCCTTTGCAGTTTTTGCAACTGCGTCCTTACTGTGAGGAGGTTTGCTCTATCTCCCCACACGACAGCTCCATAACTGAGCATTGATCTCACAACCATGAGGTATAGCCATCGGAGTATGTGTGGTGCCGTGCCCCACGATTTTTCGGCTATGTTCCTGCATGTAAATAGTGCTCTAGTGCATTTACTGAGTGTATACTCTAAGTGCTTGTCAAACCTCAGCCTGTTGTCAAAGACAACGCCGAGGTATTTGACTTCTTTTTCTGGTGTAATGAGGCAGCCGGATAGGCCTATTGGCCTCATTCTGCTTAGCTTGTATTTCCTAGTGTACGGTACTATAACGGGTTTCGCAGGGTTTAGGTTGAGCCCAACCTCCTTGCACCAATTAGACGTAACTTTCAGACCCCTCTGGACTATGTCACATAGGGTTTCTTCGTATTTTCCTCTCGCAACGATGACAATGTCGTCAGCGTATCCTTGGCATGTTATGCCCAGGGAGGCGAGTTTTTCTAGGAGCTCATCCACTAGTAGGCTCCACAACAGTGGGCAGAGAACTCCCCCCTAAGGGCATCCTTTAGTTGTGGTGACTGTGATGGTTTCTTCACCTACCACTGCAAAAGGCTTCTCTGCATCGAGTGAATCTACCCATCTGCCTACTGTAGGATTTATTCCTCTTCTGATCAGGGCATTTTTGAGCACTGTGGGATGTGTTGTCGAATGCTCCCTCAATGTCGAGGAAGGCTCATAGAGCCACTTCCTTGTCTTCTATTGTTTTCTCGAGCATCTTCCTGAGTTGATACAATGCCGTGTCGGTCGAACGGCCTGCTCTGTACGCGTGCTGTGTTGGTTGGAGGGGTGCCTCCTTTAACAGCGTACTTCGTATGCTGTTGTCCACTAGATTTTCAATCGTTTTCAGTAAAAACGATGTCAAACTAATGGGTCTGAAGGACTTGGGGTTAGTTATATACTTCTTCCCTGCCTTGGGGATGAAGACTACCCTTGCTCTGCGCCAGGCACGTGGGATATACCCAGTTGCCAGACTGCTGGTGATGATCTTCCTGAGGATGGGTAGGAGTATGTCCTTTCCTTCCTGCAGGAATGCTGGATAAATGTTATCCGGTCCGGGGGATTTGAAGGGCTGGAATGTTCCAATTGCCCACTCAAGTCTGCCTGCGGACACAACTTTCTTGGCTTCTGCCCAGTCGGAGCTGCGAGGCTGGTAGCAGTGCTCTTGGTCGACACATTCTTCCGAGGGGATGTTTCCCGGGAAGTGGGTGTCCAACAAGAGACGTACTCTCTCCTCGCTGCTCACTGTATAGGCATCATTAGCCTTTTTGAGCGAGATGTTGCCATCCGGGCTTTTCTTGGCCAGGACTCTATGCAATCTTGCTCCTTCTTTCGTGTCTTCTATAGACTCGCAGAATTTCCTGTAATTCTTTCTTTTGGCTTTCCTAATCTCACTATTGTATAGTGTCAGGGCTTGCTTGTACTTGTGCCAGTCCCCATTCTTTTTGGCTTCATTAAAAAGAGTTCGGGTCTTCTTTCTGAGTTTCTCCAAGGTAGGATTCCACCAAGGGGCATCATTTTCTTTTTTCGATTTGCTAAGAGGGCAATTCTCTTCGTAAGCATCGATTATACTTTTGTTTAGTTCGTCGACTAAGATTTCTAGTTCTAGGGGATGCTTCGGTGACCGAATCCTAGGTATATTATTTCCTAGCGTGGAATGGAAGCCTCCCCAATTTGTCTTACGGGGATTCCTGCTAGGGATATTCTGCTGTATGCTAGTTTCCAATCTAAATTGGATAATTCTATGGTCCGACATAGGTTCCTCTAATGAGACCTGCCAATCCTTTATAAAAGGTTTAATTGACTTGCTGGAGAAGGTGAGGTCAAGGACTTCACTAAGGACCGCAAGGTCTATGTGTGGCCCCCCCCTACATGGGGCCAGCCGGTAATACCTACCTTCCTCCCTTACTCGAGTTACAAATGTCGGGACAGATCCTACATTACATATTTCCAGGTCGAGCCTGGATAGAAATTCTAGTAAACACTCACCTCGATCGTTTACATCGGAGCTTCCCCATGCGACGTGGTGGGCGTTTGCGTCACATCCGACAACGAGCGGCAGGCTTTTGCTCCTGCAGTATTCTGCCAGGGCCGACACCTCTTGGGGGGGACACATTCTATCTCCAGCGAAGTAGGCAGAGGCTATGACCGTGGTCTTTCCCTGCTTTACTTCGGTGGTCGCTATCGCGACGCAGTCCCTGGAGAGAAATTCTGAAAGGATAGTATATTTAATATTCCTCCTTATCATTATACAGGCTCTGGGGAAGGCATGCCTTTGGTCCCAAATTACCGTGGATTCTCTCGTATACAGGCCCTTTATTCCCTCATTGCACCAGGGTTCCTGTATTAGAGCTTGTCCTAGGTGTTGTCGTGTGAACGTTCTAGCTAGGACGGCCGAGGCCGCCTTCGCATGGTGAACGTTCACCTGGACTAGCTTGGTGCTTTTGATGACTGAGGGGGGAGTCCTCATTGCGCCGAATTATCTGCGCTATCTGGCGGAGAGCCAGGGCTGCTCTCGACGCCTCCGAACACCAATGTGGTGTCGGCTTCTTCGTCCTCATGGACTGCGAGCTCTGAGGCGAGCTCTTGTGAGGACATGGGTGCGTCTGCATCCTCCACCACCTCCATGTCCTCTACGGGGGATTCCCCGTCGAGCTCCTCGTCCTCAGCGACGTCCTCCTTCTCTGTGAGGGGTTCCTCACACGGAGTCTCGCTACTTTCCGCTTCGGCGGGGTGTTCTGCCTCAGTCTCTTGCAGATGGGTCTGTCCAGCCAGCTTCGCGGTCTTCTTGAGACCATGTACGGGGATCTTCCCGTACCTGAAGTTTAGCTGGCGACCCATCGAGACGATGGCCTGCTCCGCCCCCTTGTCCTTTCGTGACATGACCCGCCACATGTCAGTCACGATGTTGTTTTGGTTCCTCAGCATTGTGAGGACCCATTCATCCGCTTTCGCGGCACTCCTTGGGAGGAAGACGGTAATGTAATGGGGCGAGGGGATGTTCTCTCCCATTTTACCGAGAAGGGGTACTCCCTTCCATTCTGACAACCTTGACACGTTGCTCATCAGCCACTCCGCGGTCGTCTCATCGTTGCAGTCGATGATTAGATGACCCGGCTGGAAATGAATTCCTGTCTGCATACGTTGCTTGGGGTGGAATGGGCACTGAGGGCTGCCCTTTCTTCTCTGCCAGTTGCAGCAGCCTCTGCTGCAGCCCTGGACGTGCCGGGCCCGCCGTTCGCGTCTTCCTCATAGGCTACTGCCTGTGAGGGGGTGCTGGCCATGGCGTCTTTCGACGTCACTGCTGTGCACTGACGCTTCGGCGTAGCTGTAGGCGGTGTTATGTCCGCGCTGCTTCTCTTTGGGGCAGGGGCGTGTGGTTGCCCCTCTGATGCCCCAGTTCGAGGCTCCTTTGCCATCCGGAGGGCTTCCTCCGGTGTGTGGCCATGCTTGAGGTATCTCAGGTACCACTTGATTCTGGAGCCACAGAGGCCTCGACGATTTGGGTCATCTACGCCTCCTGGCTGTCCGCAGGGAAGGAGTCCTGCTTGGAACGTTTGTCCCCATTGGGAGGTGGCCTTTGTCCTCAAGAGGAGGCGGGGCGTGTTCCCTTTGGGGGGAGGGGATGGTCCCTCTTTGTTCCTGTACTCTTTCCTACCGCAGGAGCTCGGTAGGGACCCCGTGGTGGGGTTCTACGCACTGGTGCGCGTGGTCGACCACCGGCCGAGGCCCACCAGTGGCAAGGCTACTTAGAACAGGCGGTCGCCACTTGCCTGAGCCCACCGTTCGAGACTGGACTATTTGTTACCCGGGCCTCCAGCCAGGCTGACTCTCGGCACGGTCCAAGTGACACCTTAGTCCGGCCCGGTGTGAGATGTGCGGGATGGGAGAGGGGTAGGTAGTGTATGGGAGTTGGGTGTGTGTGAGGCTACTTATAGAAGGCGGCAACACAAGCGCCTTGTCGGTGCACTACGGTGTGACACCCGCTGGCTGTCCGGGACTGCTTATTTGTGGGGTAAACCCACTTATTCGCAGCTAACCTCCATAAGAAGGCCTTTCGCTATCCGCAACCTGCGACCCGTCCGATGGCCCAACAGCTAGGCCCCCCTAAAACCATCTCACAAGTTCTTTGGGACGGATAATTGTTGCTAAAAATTATTTTTAATTTTTTTTCAGTGTTAACCATTATAATATAGCTTCTAAGGATACACAATTCATTGCCCTAAACATAACTTAAATTATGGTGTTTTCAAAAAGATGGAGACTTTTATAGTTTAAAAGATATTAATTTTAGTTATAAACAAAAAGATGCTCTTAAAGAAACCGAAAAACCGTTCGGTTTATAAAAGAATGACCCTGTCCCCAAGGGTCATGGTCGGCCGATTCACACAATAGAAAGAAGCACTCCAGCTTACTCGCTCTGATCTCGTCTTTCAGCATCTTTCTAGCCGACTGGTAGTCTGCCTGTCTGGATGAAAAGCTCTCTCTTCCCCGTGAGCGCAGGTGTGTAGGCACGCACTGCTTGCGTCACAGGCCCTTTCCAAACTTAAGGCGGTCTGTTGCGCTCTTTCTTTTGCTGTTCCGCTAAAAGTAAAAAGTACCAGAGAATCTTCGAACACGGGGGGGTTAAATGTTTCGATCCGGCACTCCTTTTCCCTCGTTGGTGGCTCTACTTCTTATAGTCTATGATATCAACGCGTTTATGCAGAGAGAGTGACAGTTTATCGCTGCCAAATGATGGAGGATGTGGAGTTTTTGAAATCTGAAACAAACTCGATTTGGCTACAGTATACACCTACATACATGCTAAAATTTGTTGCTGTAACTCTTATAGTCTGTGAGATCCACGCGTTAGTACAGAGAAAAAGACAGTTTTTCGCTGTTTAAAGATGGAGGAGGAGGAATTTTCCAAATCTGAAACAAACTCGATGTGGGTGCAGTATACACCTATATACATTCCAAAACTTGTGGCTCTATCTATTACAGTCTCTGAGATCGACGCGTTCATACAGACAGACAGACGGACAGACAGACAGTCGGACATGGCTAAATCGACTCTGCTGTTGATGCCGATCAAAAATATATATATTTTATGTGATCGGAGATGCTTCCTTCTCCCTGTTACATACATTTGCACAACTTCATGATCCCCTTTTCCCCATTTTTAATGGGAACAGGTTATAAAAAGTTAAAAGTTAGAGATATTTAGTGGAAATTTTTTTTTCGACACATAGGAAGCTAAAAACTGGCCAATACGATTCTTTGCTAATATTGCTAACTTGAAATTATTTTTTCGCTGTCGAAAGAGTATATCCTATAGTTTTCGTTCGAATAATCGGGTTAAATTTTTAAAACTTTTTAGATTTTAGAGATAATTATAAAAAAAACAACATAACCAATTTTGTCGCTTCTTTCACTTGAATTAGAGTACTCCTCTTGAACTTCAGGTATATTTTCTAACAGATCTAAAGCTGATTTTGGCATTTAATGTATTTTTTTTCCTGTCTCTTGAAATGCTTCGATACTAGAGGATCCGAGGTAATGAACATTCTATTCAGAACATCGAGGTTGCACTTTTCCCGACTGCATTTTCTCGAAAAATGTTCTCTCTAGAGCTTGAAATCTTTGTATCGTCCTTCCTGGGCCTCCTCGGTTAATTGACCAATTGGTACAAAGGGCATAGCAGAATAAGCATACAAAAACTGCCCCCACTCCGATCAGCACGAAAATTAAATATGTTGTTATCATCAATGAGAAACTCACTCTCCTAAATTTCTAGTCTTCTAATCGCTATTGGAGTAGAGTTATGGGGGCGGAAAGGTAAAACAAAAAACTCGTTTATCTTAGTTATCTCTGCAGTCGATTCTGCGTTTTGAAAAAATACCCTAGCAGTGTTACCATCGTTACTACTTCCAAATCCAGGTTTCGGGATTTCAATAAGTAAGCCTAGTTTATCCTTGAATTCGTTCTGAATTTGATTTTTTGTCTGGGCAACAATTTCTTTGTCCTCTACCGATCTGGCTTGCCACCTTCTTATAGGCATTTCACGTCAGGCAAGAATCAAATATCAAGAAAGTAAACAATCAAAACAGATGCTAGAACAGCTGATTGATGACATTATGCGCGCGAATGTTCCAGGGCTGGCGATATTTGAATTTTAAAAATGACTTCACTTACTAAAATTCAATTTTCTCAGAAAAGGCAGGACATAAAGATTAATGTTGAAACTTTTTTTTTTAATTTATTTCAAAGAGCGATCACGCGCGGGTAACTACTTTATGTCCAACAATTTAAAAAAAAAAGTAGTTTTTTGGACCTTTTTCCAAAAATTAGAAAAAAATATTTTGTATGAAAAGTTTATTTATACTAATGAACTAAGAATAGTCAAAAGTAATACTTCCAATCGCCAAATATCCGCATAGAAGTTTCATATTCATGAAAAACGATTGCAAACATACATTAAAATGCCCATTTTATGAATTCCTTAAAATCGAGTTCGAAAGGTGAACTTTAAATGCGTGTTGTGGGAGAACCAAATATGCTAGTCAAATTTTCTTTTTGGATTACTACGCAAAATTTAATCATCTTTTAAGGTGCATTTAAACTTTCTTCAATATATAAAAAAAAGATAAATTTTGGCGCGGAATTTGCTCTGGTCGCCCCAATGTGCGGCGGAGATATGTCGTTTGTAACACGGAAGAAATATGACGTTTTGAAACGTCATATCTCCGCCGTGGTATATGGCGGAGATATGTCGCTATGCCCTCTCTTTGCTTTGTGTGCCATTCTGCCTTCTTTAGATGCGGCCGCAGCTCTAGATTCTGAGCGATTTAGTCGATAGTAGCATTGCGTAAAATAGCCTTCGAAATTTATCGATTAAAAGCCGATTATTAATCGATATCGATCTGGGCGACAATATATTGCCATTCAAATTCAAGAACCAGCCGTTATATCACAGTTATATTGACTGAAAATTTATTTACTCAAAAATTTCTCGAAAAAAAATTTTGCATAAACATTTCCATCCTTTCATACAATATAGCAGGACTAGCCAACAAACAAATTCATAACAATTTTTTCTCATTCTTTAACAGCTATGATATATTTTTTCTATATGAGACTTTCCTTGAAAAAAACACAGACCTTTATGAACTTTTCTTCCCCGAATACAATCTGCATTGGGACCTTGCTACAAGATCAGCAAGCAGAGGACGAGCTAGTGGCGGTCAATTGTACGGAATTAAAAATTGTATCGCAAAGTCAGTTCAATGCAGATACTCGACAATACAAAATACTACGGTAGTGGAAATAAACGCTGTAAATAAGAAACTCGTAATAGTACCATCCTACTTGATCTGCAACAACTGGCCAAGGGATTATGAAGCACTACATGATATGCTAGCGGAACCAAAGGTTCAGTGCGTGATGATTATAGGAGACCCAAATGCGCGGCCGGGAGACAAGCAATCAGCAGATTCCCCAGTCCTGACCAGGGCAAGCAACAGATCTGCAAAAGACATAAAACTGGATGGAAACGGCAGAAAAAATTCTCGAGTTATGTGAATCGTACGGCTTTACTGTGCTGAATGGAACCACAAGGAGTGATCCTGAAGGAGAGTATACATTTATCAGAGGACACGCATGCACGACGATTGGCTACTGTCTCGTAGAGGAAAACTGGCAAAAATATATTACAGATCTTCAAATAGTACCCCAAATTTTCTCAGATCATATGGCAATCTCTGTAAGCTTAAATCTCAATGCATTAGAAACCCAGACCGATGACCACAAACTACTCCCAAAACTTAGATGGATTCCAAAACATGAAAGCGAGTACAAAATAAAGCTGAATTCGGAACTGGCCCAACTAACGCAAGAACAACATAGCTCCTCAATGGACGCGCTAACAGTGTGCATAACAAAGGCAGCACAGTTTATGCAGAAGAAAAAAATAACAAAATATAGTCAACCGTGGTACGACGCCGAATGCGAAGATGGCAGGAAAAGGGCTTTCAACGCCCTCTAAGAAACTAAAAGATACAACACGACAGAAAGGAAAGCAATCTACCAAAGGCAAAACAGTAAGAGTACAAGATATAATGCCAAACAAAACAAACACAGTACTATGCTAAATTAGAAAGAGAAATCGGCTCAGTAAATGACAGCAAGGCCTTCTGGGGAGTAGTTCGTCAATTAAAGGGTCCTCATGCCAGAAAGGGAATCGCGGTCACCTCTGACGATTTTGCGCAGCACTTCCATGGGCTCCTTTATACGAAAACGCACAAGCAAATCAGTTCCGCACTTCCAATACTGTCAAACGCAGAGTTAGATGCCCGAATTACACTTCAATATATACGGAATGCAATCCAAAATGGAAAGCGCAACAAAGCCCCGGGGGAAGACCGAATACCGACAGAATTCCTGATGCACGCAACACAAGAGCTTATGGAACTGCTGACGGAGGAGTACAACAAAATTTTCGAGACGGCGATGGTACCTAAAGGATACAAATCTAACATCGTGTACCCAATATTTAAGAAGGGTGACCCCAAGAATGTGGAAAATTACAGAGGAATATCTTTTTTTAAACAGTGCAATGAAATCTTTCACCGCAATACTACTTGAACGGATTACAGAGTTTGTGAGAACAAAAAAGCTACTCAGCGAAAACCAAAGCGGCTTCCGAGAAGGGTATTCCACAGTTGACAGCATTTTTGTGCTCACATCCACAGCAAGACACTACTTGTCTCGAGGAAAGAAAATGTACCTCTTCTTTATAGATTTTAAGGCTGCCTTCGATACGATAGAAAGGAGAAGCTTGTTTCTAAAATTCAGCAACATGGGAATAAGCACAAAAATGCTGAAAATAATTCAAAGCCTGTATACAGATAACCGAACAACAGTATGGAATGGAGAGTGTCTCTCGGAGGAGTTTGAGACCAACCGAGGAGTAAAACAGGGATGCCTTCTTAGCCCTCTCCTTATCGCTCTTTTTGTCGACGACATAGCATGTGACCTGGAAGGTGGAGTCAAGCTTGGAGACCAAAAATTTAAGATCCTCATGTACGCAGACGACATAATCATGGCAGAGACCCCAGCAATGCTGCAAAGAATGATAAACGCAACATATAAACAGGGCTGCAAACCCCTCTGAAATCGGTGGAGGTTCACTCCGGGTGAAATTTTCTGGGTTCGGGTTCACGGATTCACGGATTCGGGTTCACGGTTCACAGGTTCAGAAGGTCGGCGGGTTCAAACCGGGGTTCAGAAATAATTTAATTTTGGCTAGCTTAGAAAACAGGAATGTAAACTGTAACAACATTAGCCAACTATATTTTCGAAATAATATTCGAACTTTGTTTAAGTTAATTATGGATAAAGCAAATTTAACTGACTGTAGAAAAATTTGCCTGATACTTGTGTTGAAGAAACAGCTAATGCAACATATGGGCTAATCCGAAAATTTTTAAACCAAGGGTTGAAATTTAAAGTTCTCCAAAATCCAAATGTTTGTTAATGGAATAATAGGGTACATATTCAAGCTTCAAAATATGTAAGCAATATTGTTCTACGATGGTTTGTCTGCTCTTGGCAGAGGCATACCTACACCTACCTCTTGCTTGTATTAATTCTTGAAAAAATGGTTTTTTTATTGGTGACAAAAATGGTAAAAACAGTCGTTATAGTATTTTCCGCTTAGCAAAACTTAAAGTTTGTTTCATTCCCTTTAATTTAAGGTACTCATTATATTTGTTGGATATCTAATATATATTAAAAACTTAAAATAAAAATCGGTTTGCTGTGTGTAACGTCCGCAACGGAAAATTGGGTTTTTTTAATTTAACAGAATGGATTTTAATAATTCGGTTATCCAAACTTGCTTTATAAACAGAGTTTTTTATGCCCTTTAAACTGATGAAAAAAAAATATACCTTTATTACACATATTTTTGAAAAACGTTAATGCCAAAATGTGTAACGTCCGCAACGGCAAGAAAATACTCAAAATTTTTTTTATTACTATAAGGTGGAAATAGGTGTTTATAATGGATTATTGCCTGCTGAGTCTGAATCTGGGCTCTAAATTGTTCTAGGTTGTCGAGAATCCGAAAAACATAACCTCAAAGTAAACAAAAAGTGTGTTTAATATTAATATTAATAATTGATAATATCGATAAAAATCGGTATTTTCAACATCGGAAAATGAAAACCCAAATGAATTCGAGTTTTATCATTACAAACTGAATTTCAAGCCAATCGGATGAAAAATAATTTTTTTGCAAGCAGAATTTTACGGAAATTTTACTCGTGGGCGGATTTTTCAAAATCGGGAAAACACGTGTCGAGCTATTTCGCGTACTAAGCTTACAAACCCAGTTTCAAGTCAATCGGATGAAAAAAAAAATTTTGTTATACTGTTTGGGACAATGGAAAAAGTGTAACGTCCGCAACGTAACGTCCGCAACAGCACAAAAACTAAGATATTTTAATAACGGGACCACTTATCATTCTTTTGAAAGCTGGGTTGAATAGGTCATATATTCAACTAAATTGTTTGTTATTAGACTTTTTTTGTTTATTATGCAAAATTTGCTAAAAAATGTGAAAATGCACATAAGCCTCAAAGTCGACTTCCATTTTTTGTAACGTCCGCAACGGAACTTTAAACAAGCATAACTTTTTTTCAAATACAGATAACCTATTATCTTAAATTAGGTTTGAAAGTACTCCCAAAGAACTGCATTTTGCACCAAAAGTATTTGAAATATACCAAAGTAGACGCCAGCTGTGTCAATTTTAAGAAGCAAATTTGCGTACAAATGTAACGTCCGCAACGCAGGATTAGCCCATATGTACTAGGGTTGCCGAATATTTTTAAAATATCGTATCGATGATATTCTTTGATTTGAAAAAAATATCAAATGATATTAAATATATGATATCTATATATATAAAAAAGTTCAACCTGACAAATTGACTGACTGCTGACCGTCGCACAGCCTAAACCATAAAAGATAGGAAGATGAGATTTTTACATTAGTTTTATCTTATGCTGAAAGTGAGTACTAAGAACGGATTTTGGAAAATTCTGTCGGCAAATGTGGAAAATTTGCGGAAAACTGTTGTATGAAATTTTTTTGTTTTTCATCCGATCAAGTTCAAACTCATGTTCAAAGATCTATATGAAAATTCGACAACAACGGCATACCAATCTTCCGGAAAATTCACCTGGGTGGAAAGTGGGTGGTCAAGGTTGTATGGGCGAAACTTTAGTTGCCAACGATTAGCGCCAAAATCATATTCAAAATTACACATAACAAAACATAAGTTGTAAGCATAGTACGCGAAATAACTTGACACGTGTTTTCCCGATTTTGGAAAATCCGCACACGAAGAAAATGGCCGGAAAATTCTGAATCCAAAAAAGTATTTATCATACGATTGGTTTGAAACTCGGTTTGTAAGTATAGAATACGAAATAGTTTAAAATGTTATATTCCGAAGTTGGAAAATTTGACCTGACGGCCGAAAAATTCCCGGAAAATTCTGCATGAAAAAAACTATTTTTCATCCGATTGGCTTGAAACTCTGTTTGTAAAGACAAAATACGAAATAATTTGAAATGTGATTTTTCAATGTCTGAAACGCCGCCCACGAGGAAAATGGCCGGAAAATTCTGCATGCAAAAACTATTTTTCATACTATTGGCTTGAAACTCGAATTGTAAGTTTAAAATGAGAATTTATTTTGTTTTTAATTTTCCGAAGTTGGAAATACCGCCGGGATGCTCATTGTGAAGTGAATGGGATGTGGGTGGAAAGTTGTGTTGGAAGTGGGTGGTAAGTGGATGTAAAGTGGGTGAAATGTGGCAGAAAGTGGGAGGGATGTGGGTGGGATGTGGGAGGTTTGTGGGTGGGATGTTAATGGGAAGTGGGTGTGATTTGGGCGGGAAGAGGGCGGGAAGTGTGTGGTATGTGGGTGGCAAGTGGATGGAATGTGGGTGGTATGTAGGTGCGAAGTGGGCGGAAAGTGGGTGGGATGTGAGCGGGAAGTGGGTTGGATGGAAATGGGATGTGGGTGGAATGTGGCGGTAAGAGGGAGGGATGTGGGTAGGATGTGGGACGGATGTGGGTGGGATGTGGGTGGGATGTAGATGGGAAGTGGGATGTGGCCAAGTGGTGGGATGTAGGTGGGAAGTGGGTGGGATGTGGGTGAAATGTGCCGTTAAGTGTGAGGGATGTGGGTGGGATTAGGGAAGGATTTGGGTGGGATGTGGGTGGCAAGTGGGTGTAATGTAGGTAGAATGTAGGTGGGAAGTGGGCGGGAAGTGGTTGGGATGAAAATGGGAACTGGATGGGAAGTGGGTGGAATGTGGCTGTAAGTGGGAGGGATGTGGGTGGGATGTAAATGGAAAGTGCGAAGTGGGCAAAAAGTGAGTGGGATGTGGGCGGAAAATGTGCGGGAAGTGGGTGGTAAGTGGGTGTGCGGTGGTTATATACTGTTGAAGGCGCGCGAAGCGTGACGGGCTATTTGCTAGTGTTAATATATATATATTTATTTGAAAATTGGTGCTCCGAGACCGGTACAAATGCAGAGAAGCTAAAAAAATTGTGTGATATTTTGAAATTGAAGATCGAGAGCGAAGGCTATGTATTTGGAACTGAAAATTTTAAACAAATGGAAAAACGCCTTTATATTGCTGCAACAGAATTTCAACATTTTGGCGAGAATGCAGTCGACACATAGCTTAAGTTTTGCAAAAGCATTCTGATTGGCTTGCGAAGAACGAAGCGGTTTTATTGGATTGCAATGTACAAATATCTACAAATGATATAGGTCGTGGTCGTCCCAGGGCAAGTTTTTTCAAGTGCTCAAGACGAACAAAGAGAAAACGGATAGCTGAGATAGCCGAAATCGACGAGTCATCTGCTGATTATTGGCGTGGTGCTACTACTGAACAATCATTTAGGACAACTTCGGCTGCAAGCACCAATAAGGTTCTTTCGGTTATGATGGAAACGAATTTAACTAAGAAAATGCTCTTGTATCGATAGGGGAGTTGTCTGAGTAGGCCGCTGAGTCCAGAAATAAGGATATAAAAAAATTTCGGTTGTAGCATACACGTAAAACTTCTCGTGTGGCAACAAATACAGATTTATACAATCGTCTACTCCTTACATCGGATCCGTTTATAACGGGACAGCGAAAGTTGCCATCAAAGCATAAATCAGTTTTAAAAAAATCTGTATTTGATTTGTTGGAATAATATTAATATTATATCTAATAATTATAAAGTAACAAGCTAAAAAAATTGTGTTGTTTTTGTTGCGGGTGATTAGGTGTGGTTTGGAGTGGCTTAGGCACGCCCACTGTGTTTGTTATTACTTGTTATAATATTATAGAATTATAAAAAAGATTCTTAATGATATCTCCACTGGAAGTATTTTTGGCCGTTTGCTCCATACAAGCCCGACCACTGTGCGCCGGGACGCTCACTGTGAAGTGAATAGGATGTGGGTGGAAAGTTGTTTTGGAAGTGGGTGGTAAGTGGATGTAAAGTGGGTGAAATGTGGCAGGAAGTGGGAGGGATGTGGTTGGGATGTGGGAGGGATGTGGGTGAGATGTTAATGGGAAGTTGGCAGGAAGTGGATGGGAAGATGGCGGGAAGTGTGTGCCAAGTATGTGGCAAGTGGGTGGGATGTAGGTGGGATGTGGGCAAGTGGTGGGATGTAGGTGGGATGTAAATGGAAAGTGGGTGGAATGTGGCGGTAAGTGGGAGGGATGTGGGTGGGATTTGGGACGGATGTGGGTGGGATATGGGTGACAAGTGGGTGGAATGTGGGTGGGATGTAGGTGGGAAGTGGGCGGGAAGTGGGTGGGATGTGGGTGGGAAGTGGGTGGGATGGAAATGGCAAGCGGATGGGATGTGGCGGTAAGTGGGAGGATATGGGTAGGATATGGGACGGATGTGGGTGGGATGTGGGTGGCAAGTGGGTGTAATGTGGGTGGGATGAAGGTGGGAAGTGGGCGGGAAGTGGGTGGGAAGTGGGTGGGATCGAAATGGGAAGTGGATGAGATGTGGGTGGAATGTGGCGGTAAGTGGGAGGGATCTAAATGGGAAGTGCGTGGGATTTGGGCGGGAAGAGGGCGGGAAGTGTGCGGTATGTTGGTGGCAAGTGGGAGGAATGTGGGTGGGATGTAGGTGCGAAGTGGGCGGAAAGTGGGTGGGATGTGGGTGGGATGTGGGCGGGAAATGTGCGGGAAGTGGGTGGGATGTGGGCCTGAAGAGGGTGGTAAGTAGGTGTGCGTTGGTTATATACTGTAGAAGGCGCAGCAAAGCGTGACGGGCTATTTGCTAGTATAATATAATATTATAATATATGAATGATACAATATATTGCAAACCGGAAAAGCCCCCAACAGTTTTCAGAAGGCCATTATATTCCCAATTTTCAAAAAAGGCGATCCACAAGTTACAAGCAATTACAGGGGAATTACTTTTCAGAACGCGTTAGCTAAAGTCTTCTCTGCAGTTCTCCTTGAGCGTCTAAGTAAATGGCTTAATACTGTCGATGTGTTAACAAAGTTTCAATCGGGGTTTCGAAAAGGATACTCCACAGTAGATAATATCTTCTGTCTGAATACCATTGCGCGAACCTATTTAGACAACGACAAAAAACTCTATGCATTCTTCGTGGATTTTAAGGCAGCCTTTGACTCGATTGATAGAAGAACTCTAATGTATAAGCTGAGCAGAATCGGTATATCCTACAAATTTATACAAACCTTGCAAAGTCTGTATGAAAGCAATGAAGCTGCTGTATGGGATGACGCAAAGCTATCCGAATGGTTTCCCACTGAGTCTGGAGTCAAGCAAGGATGCTTGTTGAGCCCTGTTCTGTTTTCAATATTTCTAAACGATATAGTGGAATACCTTCCGAAAGGACTTGAAATAAACGGTCTGGAAATAAAAACCTTGTTATACGCAGATGATATAGTGGTCTTCGCCGAAAGTCCTAAAGATATGCAAGACAATATCAACGCTTTGGATGAGTACTGCAATGAGTGGGGCCTCAGAGTTAACTGCGAAAAATCAAAGATGCTAATTTTTAAGAAATATTGGAGAAGGCTTGCGTCTGCTGAAAAATGGCAAATGGGAGACATTGATTTGGATGTGGTTAAATCAAATAAATACCTAGGAGTCTGGATCTATCACAATGCCGATTTCAACTTGTACCTCGGTGAAAAACTAAAAGATGCTAAAGTAGCGGTAAACAGTACTTAGAGAACGATAATTGGCAAAAAAAGAGGTCCCTACCAGCACTAAGTACAAGCTGTTTATTGCCGCAGTTCGGGCAATAATGTGTTATGGTGCACAAGTATGGAGGATACGACGATACGAGGAAGTGGAAAGTCTTTAAAGATACTTCCTTAAGAAAATCTTTCGTCTACCTCAATACACACCGAACAGGATGCTATATCTGGAGACCGGATTATCGCTTCTGCATTTATATACAGCTAACCTGCACTTCGACTACATGCAAAAAGCATTATCCATGGAGGAAAAAGGGTACCCAGGATTTTGGCAGAGCACCTTTTAAAAGAGCGACTGCAATGTTTTAGAGAATGGGACTGTCTAGCCACGGATCACGGAGTTCAACTGAATCTTGAAGATAACGCAACATGGAAAACCTGGGCTAGGAATATTACGGCTAAAATGGATAAAGCATATAGGATGAAATTTGTTGAAGAATCCCGGAGAAGCTCAGAGCGTTTGATATATAGGCAACTGCATTACGACCTGGGAGAGAATAACTATTTCTCCGATGAGTTTCCCATTGAAGGAATAAGAAGTGTTTTTATGGTTAGAGGTGAAATATTAAAATTGAATTTCATTCCAAATGTCACGACGAATGACACAAACTGCCCACTGTGCAACTGGAGGGAGCAAGAAAATGTCATCCACTTCATTGGAGGTTGCCCTATTCTGCGGGAACTCCGGCACTCCGTTTTTGGAAAATGTACTCTTTTTCCGCACGAAATAGTAGACATACTAAATGGCGCGGACTGGTCAAAGCTACATAGTTATGTGATTAAAGCCTTAGCATATAGAAATAGAATTATTAGGGGATTATTTTAATAGGGAAATTTTGTTTTTTTTTGTATGTATTGTACTGTATTAGTTTATTTATATCATTTGTAATTTTTGCTAGCACCAATTTCGCAAACCCAAAGCGCATGGCTGAACGATCTGGTATCTGGGGAAGACCCGGGAAGCCAGGTGTCTTAAGCTACGTGTAGAGGGTGCGAGGCGGTGAGCGACAGACGGTCTTTAACCAAGTCGCCGAGTAAACTTTTAATTTTTTATTTATACTTTTTTTGTGTACCATTACTTATATATACATAAATCTTAAGTTATTATATTAACAAAAAAAAAAAGAAGAAATAAAAAACCAACTACTACTACTACTATTAAATATATTACTTTTAAAACATCGATATATCGATATAATTGATATTTTAATTTTTTTCTGTGTTTAAGCTAGGTATCGAGACACTCGAAATTTTTGCGCAGCGGAAATTGTTTGATAATTTCACGAGCCGCTCAGACAATGAAGTGTGACCAGGCATCAGCAAAAAATTCAGCTGTTGCTTATTTAAGAAATTGGCGGGCTAATTTAAATAAAATTAAAGAGTTAAGATTATTGATAAAGGAAGTACCTGGGAGAAATTCAAAGGTCATAGACAATGCCATGGTCAATTTCATGAATGCATCTTTTGTGTGGCTGAAGGTATACACAGTGTCCCTTGTTATTGTATTGGCCTGCTTGAGCAGAACTTATCCCCTAAGACATACTGCTATAGCGGCAACCCAAAACGCATCGAACGATTAGAATTAGCACATTAAGCCACAGCCAGCTCCATGCATATTAGTTGAATACCTAAAGGTAGCCACAGGAGCGGCTGGAGCAACGGAAACTATCACAGTAAACCGGAGAAAACACTGCCGTGGGCTGTGGACGCTACGGAGGTTTGGACTCGTTTGGTGTGCACACATTGGGCGAATGGCATACCAACCACATCAAAGATTCTCAGCCACAAGTGATGCAGCGGCCGGAGCTGCCCGTATCAAAACGCTTTTTATTGGCCAGATTCCATAAAAATTGTAGCGACACTTTGATTTGCTCCACACGTTTGTCCACCTCGGAGCTCTCCAAATAATGGTAGCTTTGTTTTTTTAGTCTTCTTTGCTTTAACCTTTTTCAATGCGTGCTCAATTTTCGTAGGTACCTCTGACAATTATCAAACAAGTTTCATAATTTCATGACCCCCTTCGACAATTTATCAGCTGTTTTCAGGAAAACAAGTTGGCAGGTCCATGTTAATTATCGAAGCGCATTTCGAGTGTCTCGGTACTCGCTCAGAAAATGCGCTCTATGTAATTAGATGGGCTCCGCAAAAATTTCGAGTGTCTCGAAACCTAGCTTTACCAAAAAGAGGAAATACTCTCCCCCAAAATAAAAAGATATAGTCTATATTAAGCAAACATAACAATATTTTCCATGAGATTCGAGTTTGCTATGTATTATACATATTAAATACTTTTAGTTCCAATATTTGGATTTAAAAGTCTTTAAAAAGACGCGTTGCTTTGACGCATATGGCGCATTTTATAGCAGAAGCAAGTCGCTCCGAAGGCACTGGGGTAATAAGATACCTTACGGCTAGTCTGGATAGTCCCGGCATGGCCGCCTAATGCGAATTCCAGAATATTAAGGGATAACTTTCCCATGATGTTTGTGGCAACCTAAAGTATAACTTCAGCCCGCTATTTTGCGACTCTTGGTCTTCCATAAAGTCAACACACGGGACATTTGGTCGTGCTAACGCTTGCTCTAAATACTTTTCTGCACAAAATACACTTGGCTGTGCCTTTTTTTGTCGCTGTAATTTGCTTTTATCAAACTTGAATCCATATTCTGTCTCTTAATTGCGCTTGCGCTCGCTACCCAGAGATACCAACGCACAAATATCATAAAATATCCCAAAAAAAAAAATCGATATTCGATATTTGGTCAAAAAAAAAAAATCACGATTTACATATATCTGTTTTAAAAAATATTATCGACATATTGATATTTTGATATATTTTCGACAACCCTAATATGTACAATGTACATACCTATTATTGTTGATTACAATGATATTTTATCGGAACCTTTAACACATTAGAATCTTTAGGCAATCTTGGAATTCCTCCAAATGAAGCAAAGAATTTTTAATTTAATTTTATTTGACAAAAATTCCTGGTGCTACAAGTGAAAACTTAATGATTATTGCACCAGTCACAAAAACATAAATAAATCAGTGAACAATTACTTAGCCTATTATTATTATTTTTTTTTTGTAAATTTAATAAAATAATATTATATAATAACTTAATTTTGTAGATAAGAATGTAATTTGGCCCTAAATTGCGTGACACTACTAATACTCTTCAAGTTGGGTGGGAGTTGGTTCCACAACCGAACAGTGTTTACAAAAAATTGCCGTTCAGAGCTGGCTAGTGTATGGCGTATTGCAATAAGATTAAAAGTTCTCGTCGAGGCTGCAAAGCATATTTTGTCAAATAAATACGATGGTTGTTTAGTGTATATTATCTTATGTAATAGTATTAGAGATCTATAACACAGTTCGACAAAATCCAACTTTTTTTAAAAGCCCGGCATAAGACCAATAAATTATGATAAAAGGCACCTTTGTAAGCATCACCTCATACCCAGTTTTTCAAATCCACCCTCGGTTCGCGTTTAATGGGTACTTTTGTACTTGCAACACACAACTACAACAATTTTAACTAGGTTTTTACTGGCTTAAGATAAAATTCTCCAAAATTCAGCATATGTGGACAGGGTCATTGGGAACGACATATGAAAAATTCACTTAATTCGCGCAAACGGTTAAGGTACCTCCAGAAGGAGTTAATCGTTCATTCTTCAATATCTTTAAAAGAGCACGGTAGATTTTTCTTAAAATCGTTGCTTATGATGGTATAATGGGCTATTGCATGTCCCTAAGAGATGGTACTCGATAGCCAAAAAACCGCGAATTGGAGTACCAATTTTATATTCACCCACGGAGCACTCCATATGAACTATATACCCGATGTACAAATAGACTGAACTGTGTTTTCAGTTTCACCAAGGAAGCTTTGGTTCGCGTTTTATAGGCAATTTTGTACCAGCAATTGCCTTTAAACAACATTTACCATCTGGGTATCACAGCCTCCCCCAAAAATTATGCAATTAATCTTATGATTAAAATTCGTCGTTTCCACCAAGAAAAAGTAAGCCTTTAATAATAATTGTCTTTGGTGGGCCAACCGTGGTACACCAAGATGCGCTGAACTAAAGTATTTAAATGATATGATCTGTTTTCCTGCTTGCAATGAAGCAATTTACTTATAAATTTAATTTCATAATTTTTGTAAAGCTGGTTTTACCTAAATGGTCAATGTTGTTCTAAGGCAGTTGCTGGTACAAAAATGCCTATAAACCGCGAACCAAAGCTTCCTTGGTGAAACTGAAAACACAGTTTAGTCTATTTTTAGACCTTGTTTATGGCCTATATGAATTGATTTGTGGGTGAGTCTAAACAGAGTACTCCATATCGCGGTTTTTTGGCTGTCGAGTACCATCTCTTAGGGACATGCATAGCCCATTATACCTATAAGCAACGATTTTAAGAAAAATCTAGCGTGCGCTTTTAAAGATATTGAAGAATGAACGTTTAACTCCTTTAGTACCTAACCGTTTGCGCGATTATGAATTTTCATATGTCGTTCCCATGACCCTGTCCACATATGCTGAATTTTGGAGAATTTTATCTTAAGCCAGTAAAAACTTAGTTAAAATTGTTGTAGTTGTGTGTTGCAAGTACAAAAGTACCCATTAAACGCGAACCGAGGGTGGATTTGAAAAACTGGGTATGAGGTGATGCTTACAAAGGTGCCTTTTATCATAATTTATTGGTCTTATGCCGGGCTTTTTTTAGTGTTGTACTGTGTAATCAGTCCAAGTCTTAAAATCAAGGTCATATAATTGTCTGGCGAAACATCTAATATGGTCATTTCTTTTCTTATTATACACATACCTTGCAATGTTATTAAACGTTACATTTAGTCGTTTTTGAGAAGCAGCGTCACAGTTTCCGAATATTTTAATTCCATAACAAGGAGTAGGGGTCAAGTACGTTTTTGCAATAAGGAGTATGAGATTAGTCGGCAAATAACATTTAGTCAACGAATGCTGCCTTAGTATCCCGTGGGTTTTTCCAGCGGCTTTAGTCACTTGTTCATTATAGCTCAGAGTGTCATTAAAGGCTATACCTAGATTAACGGCTTGAGCAACATATTCTAAAGCTGTGCCGGCAATGTTTAGTCGAGGTAGATCTGTGGTACTTATTGACTTTTTATATATTACTATGCATTTACATTTTGCTGGATTTAGTAATAGTCCATTACGTTTAGCCCATTCATTTACATTCAACAAATCACTGTTACATATATCGACACACTCATTTATTCTATTTAACGGGCGACTAACATACATCTGCACATCATCGGCGTACATGTGGACATTGCAGTTAGACAACATATCTGGCAAGTCATTTACATATAATGAAAAGAGAAGGGGACCAAGGACTGACCCCTGAGGGACCCCACGTTTTAGGGGGTGTGTAAATTTTTAATTTTTTTTGTTAAACGTTCTATTAGGATCTTATAAACATCCTGCAAAACTTTCAAGCTGATCCGAAACTCAGTTTTAAAGATATAAACAAAAACAATTATTTTCTCCGACCCTTTTATATGAAAATTGTTTTTATCGATCCTCGTATTTTTAGAAATTCGTATTTTTTTTCCCTATTTTGGTCAAAAACTTTATAAATATTTATAAAATGTTCGATATTATGGAAAAAAAAATTTTGAAAAAAAAAATTTTACTTGGAAATTTTTGGAGATTTTATTTTTTACCATGTCTTGACGCACTTTGACTCAAATTTCTGGAGAACTGCTTAACCGATTTTGATAATCTTTTTTTTTTGGTGAAAGTTAAAACCCAAATACACCAAATCCGGTTTATACATTTATTAAAAACGATTTTTATTTCATCGAAAACAGATGTCGAATCTTTAAATGCGATTATCTCGGAACCACTTTTTCCAAAATGGTTGCAAAGATTTAAAGAGTACCTGTTGACCGATTTTCAAATTCTTTCCCTTAAATTACTCCTAATACCCACCATTCTGGTGTGAACTAGGATATTTTTGATCGGTCAACAAATAACGGAGCTAACCAACACAGTGGGAAAAATAGTCGATTTTCGAAATTTTGACTTTGAAACCCCATAACTACGTCATTTATTGACCGATCCAAAATATCCTAGTTCACACCAGAATTACATTAATTCTCAACAAAACCCTGTCTTCAGTTTTAAATTCAGATCATCCGTTCTCAAAAAATTTTTGCAACCATGGGCCTATGTTTTAAATTTTTGGTTAACTTTGAACAAAAATACAACAACTACCGTAGGTACAACAACAACAACAAAAATGACTAAATTTAGTTTAACCGATTACCTATCCAATGAAAATATCCGCTTCTTAATACCACTTATAGTTTTTGAGTAATCTAATTTTTTGTAAACCTTTAAAAAATGACACCTGAAGGTATACAGTACCCTTAAGGTACAAAGTTGTTGATATTTCAGACTCCGAAATCACTGCCTGTCGTCTTTCACATAGATAAGATTTGATGAGATTTATGGTAGTATTATCGAAATTATAAAATCGTTATTAATATTTCATGGTTAACGCTGTCAAATGCCTTGCTAAAGTCTAGCAGTGTTAAAGTGTAACATTCCCGTTGTCCATTTGCCTTCTTATATCCTCAGTTATGTTTATTATAGCCGTGGTGCAACTTCTGTTCTTTCTATATCCCGACTGTTTATTAGTTAACATTGAGTTGCTCGTTAAAAATTTACATATTTGATTTGCTATTAACTGTTCTACAACTTTTGATAAAAATGGTAGAATTGAGATGGGTCGAAATTGATTGTTTACTTTTGATATAGGAATTATTTTTGCGATTTTCCATACTTCAGGGAATGTTGATGTCATAAGAACTGTGTTGCAGATATGAGTAACGTGAGGTAGAATTTGTGGGAGGAGAATTTTAAAGAATTTTGTATTCATGTCGTTTAATCCTACTGCATTAGACTTAATTTTAAGCACAGATTCAAGGACATCACACTGACTCACACACATGAAATTAAAAATACTATCATAGTTACTATTTGGCATATTTTCAAGGTACGTATTATAGGTAGCTCGTTCATTATTATGTATTTGTCACTTATTCTTTATATTCTATCTCTTTAGCTAAGGATTTCATTTTATGATCATAAGAATATGAACTTGGAGGATAATCAGTGAAGCTTTTATTAATGAGTTCCTTTTGAGGTTCATACAATTCAGCAATATGTCTCTTTGCAAGCTGTTTTTGTTTCAAGGTGAAAAAATTAAGTTTATTGGATCCAAAAAGAAATTTAATTGGGTTTGAATGTAAAAAATAAGAACAATTTTCTTAAAACTTTCTAAGTATTTACGAACATTCAAAACTTAAAGCACCAATACATAAGCCAGACCGAAAAAAAATAATATGATTTTTTTCTGAACCGAACCACTTTCAACTTTTTTTTGCTCCGGTTCGGGTTCAGGTTCGGCCGCGAATTTTTTTTTCGCTCCGGTTCAGGTCGGGAGTCTCCGACTCCGGAGCGGTTCAGCTCCAGACCGGTTTGCTGCACTGCATATAAATACTGCCAACTGTGGAACCTCAGCATCAACGCTGAAAAGTCAAAGGTAATGATTGTGTGGCAAGGGGGCGGGCGACATGCTTCAAATGAAAGGTGGAAATTAGCGAGAGATCCGTTAGAAGTGGTAAAGACGTTCAAATACTTGAGAACGCCAAATATGAAGTTTGACACCCACCTCCAAGAAAAGCTTAAAAACACGCGAGTAGCTATTAACAGCACATGGTCGAGCTTAATGCAAGGAAAGAACGTAAGCACGAGCGTGAAGTACAGGATGTATCAGGCTACGGCAAGGGCCATAACTTGCTATTCAGCACAAATCTGGGGAGTCCAGCAATACGAGGATGTAGAACGAAGCCTGATATTCTTTATCAAGAAAATTTTTGTCCTGCCATTGAACACACCTAACTACGCCATCTATCTAGAAACTGGACTGCCGCCACTCTTTTTGTATACCCTGCGCCTTCACTTTGAGTACATCAAAAAAGCAGAATGCCAGATAGTTGGTACCCAAAAGTGGTCGCAGCCTACTTATTGCAACATAAGGCACAATTATTTCAGAATTGGGCAGAGCTTGCGTCACGATACAACATGCAGATATCCTTAGATAACCAAAGTAAATGGACTATTGAGCATGAAAATATACTGACCAGCATCGAAGCTCTTTCAAGGCAATCCTATGTAAACGCAGCCCGACAAAGCCTCACAAGGATCACTTACAGCAGACTGGCATACGACCTAGGAGCAAACAACTATTTCCAGGATAGCATGTCGATTGCGAAAATATCGCTTATTTTTAAAGCGAGAGCAGAAATGCTGCATTTGAACTACCGCCCACACATTGAAAACGAAAACGAGCAGTGTCTGCTTTGCAACACCACAGAAAGAGAAGACACCAAATACATTGTAGCCAGGTGTCCAATTTAACGGGAGTACAGATTATTACACTTCGGGAAACAAGATCTGCAAGAGGACGAGTTCCTCTACGGAACAAATTGGGAGATACCAGGCAGTTTCCTCACGGATGTTCTAAAATATAGATCTAAAATATTAACAGAATCTTTTTAGTAATTTGTAAAGCATGTGTCAGGTCCAACCAAAATTCATTGTCAAATAGCTGTTCACAATTTAATGTATTAATGCAATGTAAATCTAAATCTTAATGTAAAATCTAAAATAATCACTTATGTTCAATGTATTAAACTGCTTAGGCTGACGGCGCTACGCCATGCCCACGATAGCAAATAATAAACTACTACTACTACTACTACAACACTTTAAAAAACCCCGGCATAAGACACTTAAATTTTGATAAAAGGGTGCCCTGTAAGCATTACCTCACACCCAATTTTTCAAATTAAGCTTCGGCTCGCGTTTTATGGGTACTTTTGTACTTGCAACACACAACGACATAAAATTTAAGTTATAGGCTGCGTTTTGAGCGTTAAGGGCAACAATCAGCTTTTTCCCCTTGCAAATTTGGTGGCAAAACGTTGAGTTTCGCTTGGATGCAGTTGCGTATAACTATAACACTCGATAAATACTCGATACTATTGCCCATTTTTGCATATCGTATTCAACTGTCAGCACTTGCACAACGAAATTAAATCAAAACAGCTGTGAGACTTTTACTGCTGCCAAATTGTTTTATATATGGACTCTTCTGGAGTTGTGGAAGGAAAGCATAGATCGATTTCGGAAACAAGAAAATACTCCTAGAACAAACAATTTTGGCCACCTCTGCATTGGATTTCCTTGGAACAACGTGCTGCTGATGTGGAGAACGATGAGTTGGTGTATAGATACCAATTATCTTGGTGATACCGCGTGAGCGACGGTAGCAATCAACCGTATTCTCACAATTTTCCAAAAGCTTCGAAGACGTCGTTGCTTACTTCCAAGGGCGTAGCCAGCTGTCCGAAAAGGTGGTGGCAGCTGTGCCTGAACTTTTCTTAAATATATCTTTTATATTATTATTTAACATTAAATAATTAAATCAAGATGCATTTGATATGAAATAAGGAACAATCTTCAAAATCGTTTGATAGCGTTTTCTTGCCATTCTTAAATCTGACCCACTCTAGGAGTTACTCGGCATTTGTGAAGCCAAGGTCCTCAGCCCCGCGCCATTCGCATCAGCATTTTGATTAGAGTCAAAGTTAACGGGGTAACGACATAGCTCCGACGTCATATCTCCGCCTCGTTTCAAACGACATATCTCCGCGCGGGAGTCATACCTCCACCATTAATCACAGCGGAGATATGTCGTTTTAAAACGTCATATCTCCGCCGTTTTCCAACCGACATATCTCCGCGCGGAGTTATGTCGTTTTGAAGCGTCATATCTCCGCGCAGAGTTATGTCGTTTTAAAGCGTCATATCCGCTCATCCGATCCTTATCATTTCTTTGGACAATTTATTCGTTTTGCTAATTACTAACTATCTCTAGAAGGTACGAATCGTCTATCTTTAAAACTGTAGGAGATATAACGTTTTTTCCGAATTTCGGGGGCGGGAGGGGGCGTGGCCAAAATTGGAAATAAACTTGATCTGTCTGCAAGTATAAGAAGCATTTGTCTCATACCTGTCAAACCTCTATCTCTTACCATCTCTGAGATCTAGGTGTTCATACAGACGGACGGAAAAACGGACAGACGGACATGTCTATATCGACTCGGCTGTTGATCCTGATCAAGAATATATATACATTATATGGTCGGAAATGATTCCTTCTGCCTGTTACATACATTTGCACGACTTTAGTATACCCTTTTTACTCTACGAGTAACGGGTATAAAAAAACAACAGAACCAATTTTGTATTACATTCAACAATTTTCCTTATTCCTTATCGCTAATTTCACTTGAATAAGAGTACTCTTCTTGAACTTCAGGCATATTTTCTAACAGATCTAAAGCTGATTTTGGCATTTAATGTATTTTTTTCCTGTCTCTTGAAATTCCTCGATACTAGAGAATCCGAGGTAATGAACATTCTATTCAGATCGTTCAGAACATCGAGGTTGCACTTTTCCCGACTGCATTTTCTCGAAAAATGTTCTCTGTAAAGCTTGAAATCTTTGTTGCGTCCTTCTTGGGCCTCCTCGGTTAATTGACCATAGGCATAAGCATAAGCATATAAGGCAAGGCATAATTAATTATTTCCGAGCCATGAATAAAAAATTTATGCAAAAAGTACCAAGGGTACAAATTTACGAAATGCCTAGCAGTCTCCAAGGCATAATTTTTAAATTTGTCTATATTAATATCATAGTTGCATGAACAACTATTAATATAGTGTGCATTCTTTTAAGCAAATCGATGTCTATCTTAGTTATCTCTACAGTCGATTCTGCGTTTTGAAAAAATACCAGCAGTGTTACCATCTTTACTACTTCCAAATCCAGGATTCGGGATTTCAATAAGTGAGCCTAGTTTATCCTTGAATTCGTTCTGAATTGGATTTTTTGTCTGGGCAACAATTTTTTTGTCCTCTACCGATCTGGCTTGCCACCTTCTTATAGGCATTTCACGTCAGGCAATAACATTACTAAATTAAACACTGCCTGCTTCATTTTCCATGGTTGTTTATAGAAAAAAAATTTTTAAATTATTCTACTCCCAAATATCAAGAAAGTAAACAAACAAAACAGATGTTAGAACAGCTGATTAATGACATTATGCGCGCGAATGTTCCAGGGCTGGCGATATTTGAATTTTAAAAATGACTTCACTTACTAAAATACAATTTTCTCAGAAAAGGCAAAAAAAGGCACGCTATTATTTCAGGACATAAAGTTTAATGTTGAAACTTTTTTTTAAAATTTATTTCAAAGAGCGATCACGCGCGGGTACCTACTTTATGTCCAACAATTTAAAAAAATGTACTTTTTTGGACCTTTTTCCAAAAATTAGAAAAAAATATTTTGTATGAGAATTTTATTTATACTAATGAACTAAGAATAGTCAAAAGTAATACTTCCAATCGCCACATATCTGCATAAAAGTTTCATATTCATGAAAAACGATTGCAAACATACATTAAAATGCCCATTTTATGAATTCCTTAAAATCGAGTTCGAAAGGTGAACTTTAAATGCGTGTTGTGGGAGAACCAAATATGCTAGACAAATTTTGGATTATTACGCAAAATTTAATTATCTTTTAAGTTGCATTTAAACTTTGTTCTATTTTGTCGCGGAATTTGCTCTGGTCGCCCCAATGTGCGGCGGAGATATGTCGTTTGTAACGCGACGGAGTTATGTTACGATTGGGGTATGTCGTTTTCAACATGGCGGAGGTATGACGTTTTGAAACGTTTTGACGTTTTGAAACGACATATCTCCGGATAGAAACGACATACCCACGAATATGACGTTCTCCGCCGGCAAAATGTACTGGGTGGAGATATGTCGTCGGAGATATGTCGCTATGCCAAGTAAACTATGTATTGTGCAAAGGCCTGAGGCGTGCGACACAAATTAAGTATTTCTCTGCCAACATGGTCGGCATGTACCGACGACATGTTGTCATTTTGCTTTGCACCTTCTCAAACGACCACCTGAGTCGTAATGAGAGGAGATAGTAAACTGTCGGACTTGAGCTGAAGAGCTGATCTGATTGTCAATGTGTTTGAGGTGGACAATCTAAATTTGGATATTAATTTGTTCGGACAATTCTTTGATGAGGTATTTATAATATGCCTTCCCACTGACGAAAAGTGTGATTTGGCGCATATATAGAAACCGTCAAAGGTTGCGCCGGTGCTTAATTTGCGCGAAGCAAGAAGGGCTCAGTCGAACTGTTCTATTTCTATATTGGGAATGGCTTCTGTTTCTCAGCAATGCTGCATTCTACATTAAAGTATCGATTCTATTAAAATTGTGGATAATTTTGGGATCTTGATGCTCGGGGAGGTGCCGCCTCAAGCGAATATCAAGTCATACCTTAAAATGATCATACGTAAAGTCTTTAAGGGTTGTCTGGACGTTGACGTACAATGCGCAGTACGTTCAAGTGGCCCATGCGACACCAAGCCAGGGCCTGTTACGCGCGAACCGCGGGCAAAATAGTAGCCCAAAGTAGTAGCCGAACCGACCGAGAGGCGGAGACACTAACGTATGAGACGAATCGCGAAGGAAAAACATAAACAAATGTCAACTACGGGCTAAATATGTTAAAATAGTAGTTTTTAAAGGGTTTCGCACCCAATGCCTATATCTACAGGGAGTTTCTATTGAACATATAAAATAATTAATAGACGTGTGTCTATTGGAGGCATTTGGGCAGCTGAGTGATTTTGAAGGCATTTGACAGCGGTAGGTCAACTTGCAGTTGCTAGCTACGTGAGTGCAGCGCTGGCAATTAAAGCACTGCTTTGCGTCGTTGAGTTTCGACTTTAAGCCTTCCACCACATCCCTGCAATTCAATATGGTCTTTACTTTAAAAATTTGGGCAAGCTTGTCAGACTTTTCAATCTGTACAAGACAGAATGCTTTCATAAATGGTTTTACGGACAATACTTTTAATTCTGGAACGGACAAACTAAGGGCAAACTTGATATCTTCTGCCTCAAATACTTCCTGAGGAAGTTTTTAAAGCACTACGTTATGCGGCTTAAGTTCCCTAGGAGATTTCATTGAACAGTTCATAAAAATATTAATGGATTAATCTAATTAATAAAGCTTTAAGTTTGGTTGTCTCCTGAAGTGCAGAAGGTTTGACGAAATCTGCATAATACCAGTGAGCCCCTATAAAGTATGCCATAAAGAGGGAAGCTAAATTCGGCTCGACCGAAGTTTATATATCCTTGGAGCATGATATATGCCTGCCAGTTTGTTATGTGGCACCTATACGACATATTTATTTGGTTTTGATCAAACTCTTTTAAATTGTGTTGAAATAGATAATATTTATAGCTGGAAAGTATAAAGACGCTAACATTAAAAACAAAAAGTTTTTTTCTTACTACAACTACTTTTTCGACAGAAAACTCCTACGGCAGCTATATACTATAGTCATCCGATTTAAATCAAATTGACAGCATTCTGTAGTTGCATATAATAATGATCAGTGACGAATTTGGGAGCGATAACATTGAAAACAAAAAAGTTTCTTTTACTAAGATTTTTCCAGAGCTATCCTTTGTATGTAGTTGTCCGATTTTCATAAATTTTGGAATAAATATAAAGCATAGTAGTAGTATATTTTTTGGCATATAGCAGGCATGGCTTTATTTGCCGTGAGCCCAATGCCTATTCGTCATTATTACAATTTCTTGTTTGCTTAAAGTCATGGAGAATGAATGTAATAAAATAAGTGTGTCTTTATTAATGATATTCTTGTAGTTGGTTAAGTAATATAATAATAAGGTTTAATGCAAGTGTGTTAAGTATGAAGTACGGATTAATTTAGGCTTATAAACGACTGACGGCTGACGGCTGAATTCTGCTGATCACTGCGACGACTGCTGACCGACTGATAACGATCACTGCTGAGCTATCGAATAAAGACGCCTATCGCCTTAACAGGGATGCCACCTCGGTGCATGCAGGTCCGTTAACCATCTTATACTCGGCCAAATAAAACTTAAACAACTTTAATTACACTTCTTGTGCGCTTCGATGGCTTCAGGCAACTAACTCTAAGTGAGAACAATAGCTTAACCTATCTTAAAATGTAGGTGAAAAGCTCCGTGGTAAGCTTTAGAACTCCGCTGCTGCTGCCTACTTTCAGGCTTAAACATCCCGGCCCCCTTGCAATGACCCAAAATTGCAACAAAGGATGCGTTTAGGGCTGGTTGCAGGATCCAGAAATCGTCCACCCGAAAACTGTGTTTGAGCCACTGGCAATCCATCTTGGCTTGCTATGAAGCCCGACTGAATAATGTTTTGATAAACATCGGCTCCCAACACCAAGTGGATCGTGGCAGGAAGATGGAACCTGTCATCAGCTAACCTGAGATCGTCAAACTTAGAGACAACGCTCTCGCTCAACGCACGTATGGGTGTTCGGAAGCGTAGCTGTGACTCGATCTTTAAGACGACATCCAAGCAAAACTCCTCCTTCGTCAAGGATCGGATGACAGCGGTGCAAATGCTCTCGTCACCCACACTGGTAGTAGGAAGGCGGAAAGCTTTTGCCAATGAAGCGTCAATGCAGCTGACAGGAGAGTAAGGATCCATTAGGGCCTTGGTGTCGAAAGTTTTCTCTCCAGTGTCGACTAAAACAGAGGCCGTTGGCAGCACCGTGGTGCTTTTGTGTTGCAACAACGTGGTGAGGGAAGGGTGCGGAGCTGACGATCCTGATCGCTGAGGAGAAGCGTCGTGGCGTCGGGTTGACGTTTGGGATAGCTGGGGTGGAGACACCGATCGGACCTGCTCGCGGAGATGCAGCAGCGTGTGGTGTTTTTCCTTGCACACCTTGCAAGTGTCTCCGCTTCGACACGATCGCCCGGAATGTTGGTGGGCCAGACAATTGGAGCAGTACTGGTTTGCTATTACTGCTCGGATCCTCTTCTCTGCG
The DNA here is from genome assembly GCA_018904275.1 of Lordiphosa clarofinis. NCBI lineage: Eukaryota > Metazoa > Arthropoda > Insecta > Diptera > Drosophilidae > Lordiphosa > Lordiphosa clarofinis. Next base: position 90,333 of record JAEIGQ010000362.1, read on the forward strand.
CTCAGTCGCAAGAATCGATGACATTTCCGTAGAGGATGGATTCCCCGGCAGACTCGGCAGCGGAAGGACCTTGTTCCTCGGGAACGTCTGCCGTCCAGTGATTGCGGATTGCGTGGGCAAGGTGTCATCTTAAATTTGTAGCTGGATAATAATAAAAAGAAACAGTATAGCGGATTAGTACTTATAATGGAAATGACTAGCTTAAGGAGGAAACGAACTGTGTTCGGTTACTGTTGGATAATGGAATTTTCAATAGGAAGAAGAAGGAGCTTAGCAATTGGCCTTTTTATGACACCACGGGTAGTAAGAATATCTACAACGCGGACCTTGTCATCAGAACCGCGATAAACGGACTGCACACGGCCTAGGCGCCATTCATTGGAGGGAAGGTTATCTTCCATGATGATGACCATATCATTGACTTGAAGATTCCTGATTGGTTGTTGCCACTTGTTGCGCTTGTGCAGTTCTTTGAGGTATTATTCTTTCCAACGCGCACTGATTGAGAGCCTTAAGACGCCGCCACCTATTTATGATGGACTTTTCGTTATCTTTTATTTCTGGCTCGGATACGGAAAGCAATGGGGCGCCGATCAGAAAGTGACCGGGAGTTAGCGCTAAAAGGTCAGTCGGATCCTCAGACATGGGGGAAAGAGGTCTAGAGTTAAGACACGCTTCGATCTTGGAAAGGAGTGTGGAAAGCTCTTCAAATGTATATTTCATGGAAGCTCTGGATTTGTAGAAGAGCGTCTTAAAACTTTTCACTCCAGCTTCCCACAGACCTCCCATATGTGGCGCACTTGGAGGTATAAAACGCCAGGACAATCTGTGATGACTGTATGCGGAACTGACAGCTGTTTCAAGTGCTTTTAGAAAATCTTGAGAGAGAAGCTTCGCCGCACCTACAAACGTTTTACCGTTGTCGGAATGGATTCGATGCGGACAACCTCTTCTCGCTACGAAACGAGCAAACGCAGCTAAGAACTTTTCGGATGTTAAATCGGAGGTGGCTTCTAAGTGGATGGCTTTGGTGCTAAAACACACGAACACGCACACATAGCCCTTGGTTATGCGGCACGCTCTACCAGTGAAGCCTTTTGATATCGAACGGACCTGCGAAGTAGAGTTGGGTAGCTCATGAGTGAGTGAACAAAATTGAGTTGTTCTTTAAAGTGAGCAAGCGAACATGTTCTTCTTCAATTGTTCTTTTTTGTTCAGCGAGTCTTGTTCAGTCTATCTTGTACACTCTGTCTTGCTCTGAGTTGTTCTTGAATTGTCCTCTTGTTCTGTTCTTGCTCTGAGTTGTTCTTTAATTGTTCTCTTGTTCTGTTCTCGCTCTTTTGCTCAGAGGGTTGTTCTGTCTTGCTCTGTTAACTGTTCAGTCTCTCCCTTGCTCTGAGAGTTGTTCTGTCTGTCTCGCTCTGTGAGCTGTTCAGTTTTGTCTTGTTCTGTGTGTTGCTCTGTGTTCTGTACCCTAACATCTGTTTGGTATCTAGTTCAGTGAACTGTTCAGGGTGACCTGACTGTTGAATTAGTTCACTGTTTGTTGTCAATTTATGGCAACTCTGCGTTAAGCAACCTTTAAGTGTAATCAGAAAGCAAAGCGACCGAATTGGATATTAAAACGGCGAAATGAAAATATTGCAGCGTTACCTTAAGTTGCAAATCACAAAGCATCACACCGCACAGTGGATCCAGTTGTACGGCAGAACAACAACAACGACCATTCTGCCCTTGTGGAAAATGTCGAGCAATTCGGTCCTCTAAGCCAAAAAGGATTGCAAGCTTTGTGTATAAGCCAGCCCTACATGTTGCCAAAAAATACGCGACGAGTAGATGGCTAATATGACGAGCAAACTGAGCTTGGCATCTGCATGATCATCGGGGGGCCAAACAGCAATACACACACATACACTTGTAATCATCTGTTTTCTCTCGCTCGCTGAGAACACAAGAACAACAGAACAAGAGCAAGTGAACCAGAACAAATGAACAAGAACAAGTGAGCAAGAAGAAGTGAGCAAAAACAAGTGAGCGAGAGCAAGTGAACAAGGACAGTTGAACAAGAGAACAAGTGAGCGAATTGAGTGAGTTGACTCACTTAGAAAAAAAGAACAAGTGAACATGTTCAGCGAAAAGAACAACCTTTACCCAACACTACTGCGAAGTCAACACCAGTGTACGTAAATGGCCTGGAAAACGAGGATCGTTCTACAGGCAAGTCACCCATTAGCTGTGTTTGAAGCTTCTTCTTATATATGAGGCATACCTTGCATGAGTGGACTACGGATTTTAGAAGGTTCTTAAGCTTGGGTATCCAGTATTTGGATCGAATCAAACGTGCCATTACTTGATTACCTCCATGGAGTGTAATGCGGTGGATAAAATTCGCAAGGAGACGCGTAAAATGGCAGTTATATGGAAGTAGGATTGGATGTTTTTCATCATATTGCAAAGAAGTGGAAGCCCTCACACGCTCGCATGCTCTCATGATATTATAGTGATCAAGGAACGGATTTAAATTTAAAATGCTACTGGAGGATGGTATCGGACGCTTTTCTTTCAAACAAATATGCTCGTTCGGAAAATGGATTTGTTGAGTGTTTGCTATAAGGCTTCGTTCAGCATATTTGATCTCACTATTGGATAACCTTATCTCAGTTGGTCTTGGATGCTTTCGGCAGTGATGGATAAAACGCCAAACATATGACAATACTCTCAGCGCTCTGCCAAGATCAGAGAATCGTTCAAGGAGGTCAGTTGACGATGCAATTTTAGCAAAATTGGACTTTACAGTGCGTTGTTCTAGTTCTGTCTCCGGAATTTCTTCTACTGATGCCGACCAGTCTTCTCGTGGATACTGTAACCACTCTGGTCCGTGCCACCATAGTTTATTGTCGATCATATCTTTAGAAGATATTCCCCGACTGGCTAAATCAGCTGGGTTATGTTCCGAACGCACATGTCGCCACTTCTCAGCTTCAACATTTTGCGTAATTTTGGAAACGCGGCACTATGGGGAATTTTCCCAAAAATCAGGCATTATTTAATAACTTAAAAACCAAGCAAGATATTGCGGTCTAGTTTTTGCCTTATGTTAGGTACACCGTTGCTCTATGCATGCAAAAAAGTGGGCGTGGTAGCACTTCAACCCGCCTTAAAAAAAATAAATTAAAAAATATTTGTTTTTTTTACAAGAAAAAATTGTTTTTTCTTGCTATCTTACATAAGAATGAATGTTCAATTATTGACGCGTAAGAAACAAATTTTTCGGCCGCAAACTTTATGGAATATCGGGATTCCTGAAAAAAAAAATGCGGCTCATTTACTTTTTGTCGATTTCTGTTCTGTTCTTACTGTCATTTCAAACTGCACAATACTAGCACATACAATTTCGGATCATTTTTGCCTTATAGAAACTATCTTAAGAACTGCTCATGGTCAGCTAGTCGTTTTTTACTTATTACGAGCAGCTGTGCTTGCTTCTTCAACCAATTTATCTCCAGCAGCATGATTTCTACGATTTCTAATACGCTTTAGCGTTAATGACCATCGGGAACGACTCTCTGTGTTCATGTGCTGCTCAATGGCTTAGCTTAACTTCTGCGTTCAATTTGTTGCATTATTCGGTTAAATTTTCGCGATTTATCTCCAGAATTGCACAAAATATCCTTCCTTTTTTTGGTTTTAAATATCTTTCATATGCGACTGAAAGACTTTGGCCTAACGCTTCTCTTAAGCAATCAAAAATAACATCTTCCCGACTCGACAAATTTTTTCATTTGGCATGCAAGTAGGCATTGGAAAAATTGAGGTTGTGTCCTAAAAAGTGAAATTTTGCAAAAAAATGCACATAAATGCGGTTGAGAAAAACTGAAACAGAAGCAGAATTGATAGCTCTAAAAGGTGGATAAAGTCACAGCTCAAACAAATCTAAACAAAATTTGGTAGGACTTCGCAAAGTTGAATTTTCTTTCCAATTTTTTTTTGTGAGATGAATCACGAATACCGTCAAATACAGGGACGCCACGATTAATTTCTACAGATCAAAGGCACTTAAACATAGCACATACCACAACGATTAGATTCAATGAAAAATATTCGGTAAAACTTTCTGTTTTCATTGATATTTGGCAATTACAAATTGCGGCAGAAAACACACACTTAACATTGAACTGTCATTCGTTAGCATAACCTGACTTTATCAGCTGCTCACTTAACAGAGCTCTGTTAAATCAAAATTCGTGGTATGTAACATTAAAGACTGATGTATTTGTGGTCTAATGAGACAAAAAAATTTAAGTTTTGAGCACTTTTGGAAAAGGTGTTTATGCCTGATATTTGGCCAAATTCCCCATAGTGCGCGGTTAGCCACAAAGGTTGTCCACTTGCATGATGGATTGCGTAACCAGGCTAGAGCGATTGTGGAATCGGTCCAGCAATGAAAATCGGAATCAGGGGTTGGTAATTCTGGACGAACAGCGGCTACCATCTCAGACAGGAGAACAGCCCCGCATAGTTCTAAGCGTAAGAGCGAAACTGTCTTAACCGGAGCGACGCGCGTTTTAGCTGTGAGGAGATGGACAGTTATCTTTTGATCGATCTCAACTCGAACATAGATAGCAGCACCATACGCTCGTTGCGAAGCATCACAAAAGCCGTGGTGCTCTATTTTTGCTTTCGGCTGGAAGCCCACCCATCTAGGAATGCGAATCTGGCTTAGGAATGGATAACTCTGCAGAAAATCCTCCCATTTTTGGAACAGTTCAGTGGGTAGTTTGTCATCCCACCCAAGCTCTTGTAGCCAGATTTGCTGCATGAACATTTTCGCTAATATAATAAAAGGAGCCAGCCATCCGGCTGGGTCAAACAACTTCGCTATCTGGGACAGGACTTCGCGCTTAGTATATGACGATCTCAGTTCAGGATCTGTCGGAACAAAGAAAAAATCGTCTGAAGTAGCTCTCCATCGGATGCCTAGTGTCTTAGCGGTGCTTGTATCATCCAGTTCCAGAAAGTCTGCGCGCAGCATATGGTCTATTGGGATATCGACCAGCATGTCCCTATGATTCGACGTCCACTTCCTCAGTGCAAAACCTGCTGTTTTGAGCGCGTTCTGGAGTTCTTTGATGGCCAATTGAGCCTCACCCTTTGTGTGTGTTCACCCGCTAATACGTCGTCAACATACATAAACTGCCTGATTATGTTGCTTGCTCTTGGGAATTGTGCTTGGACATCGTCTGCAAGCTGCTGTAGTACGCGGATAGCAAGAAAAGGAGCGCAGTTGACACCAAATGTCACTGTCTTTAGCTCAAAATCGCAAATTTCTCCCTTTTTGTTTCGGAACAAAATTCTTTGAAACGGAGTATGTTTGGAATCAACTAGGATTTGCCGATACATCTTTGTTATATCGGCATTAAATACGAATTCAAAATATCGCCACTTAAGAATCTGCAACGTCAAGTCTGATTGAAGGACTGGGCCTGCATGAAGGATATCATTTAGGCTGTTGCCATTGGTCGATGGGCTGGAGGCGTTGAATACAACGCGAACTTGAGTGGTTGTACTTTCCGGCTTAAAAACTGCATGATGCGGAAGGTAAAAATTGTTGGAATCGTCATTAGTAGAGACTTGTTTCATGTGGTTTAAGTCCAAATATTCCTGAATCACGGAGTCGTACTGCTCTTTTAGAGGAATGTTTCTTTTTAAACGACTTTCGTTCTTTAGAAACTGAGCCAGTGCGATGGAACTGGAGTGTCCCAAATTAATGTGATCAGGATTTTGAAAAGGTAGAGTGATAACGTATTTGCCGTCTCTATCTCTTGTCGTGGTGTGAACAAAATTACTTTCACAGATAGAATCCGACTCTTTTACCAATTTTACTGGAATATCCTCCACCTCCCAAAATTTGGTGAGAAGTGAATCTAGTGTAGCCTCTTGACTTGAGGAAACTTGCGTTGAGAAGGAAGAAATCGAATTGTTGTTGGTGGTCTTCGACTCTGGGCCTGTTAATATTCACCCGAAAATGGTTTCTTGCCCAAGAAGCGTACCGCAAATGTTTGTTTGCGACCCACCTAGCGATATGGAAGGAAGTATATCCGCGCCAATAAGTACGTCTACTTCAGAACTCTTATAGAAATGTGGATCGGCCAATTGAAGATTTGGCATGTCTTTTAAGTCAGTTAGTGGGATTGTATAGGTCGGAAGGTTGCCTGCTAAGTGTGGCAGTACAAAAGCTGACGCCTCTACTTGATTGCTTCTGTGATTGTGCAGAGACTGTTCCAGACCTGATACTTGGGCCTGGATAGTTTGGAATGGCAATTGTATCATATTAGAAAGTCGCTCGGTTATAAAAGTCCCTACCGAACCCGAATCAATAAGAGCGCGTGCTCTATAATTTGTTCCCGAACGGCAGATATTTATAATTGCCGTACCAAGCAGGACACCTTGGGTGTTTGCGGCAAAATAATTTTGGAGATTTGTTGTTTGATTTAAATGAGTGGACTGTATGAGTGACTTGTGTTCGGAATGCCTTGTGGAGAAGGATCTGAAGAAGAGTGCATACTATGGGCGCCGCCTCGATGTAAAAGCGTATTGTGACGGCCCTTGCAGGTGAAACAATTGTGTGCACTCGTACATTCTTTGAGCTGGTGGCCTCTTGCAAAACAATTCAAACATAATTTTTGTTTTTTTATGTACGTTACTCTCTCATTAATGGACAATTGGAGAAAACGCGAGCAGAGGCGTACAGGATGATTCTCTTTCGAACAGAGATTGCATGTTTGTGGCTTCATACTGACTCTTGTTTCAAAAGTGTTCAGCCTTTTTGGAGCAGAGAAGTTTTTGTTAGGAGGTTTGAAACTGGCCTGATTATGCGAAATTGGTGTGACATCATCCATCGCCTCTAGTGCGCGATGTCTTTCGCTGAGGAAAAGATTCAGTTCGTTCCATGATGGAACTTCCGTGTTTTTAGGGAGCGAGTGCTCCCACAACGACAACGTGAATCTGGGTAATTTCGAGGTGAATAGGAACACCAACAGGCTGTCCCAGATGAATCCGCTTCAGAATCCTCGTCCTCTTCTTGCTCCTGGTAGCGCCATAGTTTCATAAAGTCATCGCTTGTAGACCTCTGCTGAGGACCTTGAAAATCTGATTTTTTGACCATATACCTTCCGTTTCTCTTTACTTTTACGACCTCATACGGCCCGATGTATTTGTTTGCCAGTTTCTTGCCGGTTGCAAACTGCGTGACCTTTATAGCGACCAAATCGTTGAGTTGATATCCATGTTGTTATTTTCTCTTCTTGTCGTAGTTGAACTTGTATTCTTCTTGCGCCTTCTGAATATTTGTTCGAACTTCAGCTCGCATTTCATCTCGTCATCTGAACATGAAGGTCTTGTAGAAACTCATCTTTCAGCAGCTTTAACAGCTTCAAATCGGCCTCGTTTCGCATCTTATTGCACGTTGCACTTTTGAGGTGTATTTGTACCATCTTGACGGCTCTGCAGCTGACATCTTTGCTAAGACAGATAATATGACTCGGTTGACGCGTTCAATTTGCCCGTTTCCCCTTGGAACTCCTGTTGTTGTCTCAACGTGATCTATTTTGTTCTCTTCGCAAAAGTTTTTGAACATTTTTGATGTAAACGCTGCCCCCTTGTCACTTATAATTCGCTGCGGACTGCCGAAAATTGTAATCGAAGACTCTAGGCGCTGAACAACTTCTTGGGCATCTGTTGATTTTGTTGGATATATCCAGACGTACTTGGAGAACCCATCGACTACAGCAAATATGTATTTGTAGCTCTTCGATGTCGGATCCAGCGTTCCTAAGTAATCAACATGTAAAGTAGACATACCCTTTGTCAATACAATGGAGAAAGTCTCCTGCTTGCCAAGCTTGCGATTGTGCTGAATGCATTCGATGCAATTTCGAATGAATTCTTGAACTTTTCTTTCGATGTGAGGTATAAAGTAATCCTGACGAATAGCATGTATCGTCTTCTGCGAACCCATATGACCAAAGTTATGTGCATTTCGTATAACTTCCTTTTCCATGCTTTTCGGCACTGCCAAAAGTTCTCGACCCTCTATTTGTTTGTACACCAGCTTGTTCTTTATGGTAAAGTCTGCATACGGCTTTTCCTTAAGTCCTTCGGATACTGCTTTCAAGAAATCATCCTTCTCCTGTGCTCTGAGAATTTGAACATGTACCTCCAACGTGACTGTCAATACAGGAAAGCGACTCAAACTATCGACGTGTTTCATTCTGCTACCTGTACGATGTTCTACTGTGTATGCAAAATCTTGTAGGTACATTATCCACTGAACTACCTCTCTTGGAACATCTTTTTTAGTGGTTGTCTGCTTGAAGGCTGCGCAATCGGTAACCAATTCAAAATTTATACCCATTAGGTAATGACGCAACTTTTTAGTAGCAAGGTACGCTGCTTTTACCTCAAGAAAATAGCTGTGCAACTTTTCCTCCTGCTGTGATGTTTTTCTGCTCCAATATACAACTGGATGCCATTTGCCATCTTGCTGCTGCAAAAGTGTTGCTCCAAAACCATGCTTGGACGCATCTGTATGTAACTGCGTCCTGGAGTTCTGCTTGTAGATTTTCAACACTGGTTGGTTAGCTCTTACTTCAGATTCTCCTATCTTAAATTCGGCATCCTTCTTGAGAAGTTGAGTTAACGGTCTGCCTGTGATAGCGTATGTAACGATTCCTTGGCTGGATCTGCTAATGCAGCTTCCAGTTCGCTTGTCTTTTCGTAAATATTTTAGGGATCAGCACGTTGGGGGGTTTTCGACTAGGACTCGCCGGATGGGGGGGTCTTTCCTTACTACTTAGACTGCTGCCAATTAAAAGAGAATGTGCTGATCAAGCCGCTCAAGATGTTCATTGGAATCATATACCACCTTAATGGGACTGGTGTTGTTGCCCACTTCTTAACCCACCCAACCATGTCAACACACCATCAATATGGAAATGTGCTGACCCAACTTGCATGACACAACTTACTCCAGGTGTTCTTCAAACAAGCTACATGCATTGAAAGCTCCTTTCGAGTCCAAGAACTCCTTCGCTGCATTTCCACCTAAGCAAGATAAGGTGCGCCCGAATCGAGAAGTCCTGTGTAACTCTTGCCAAAAATCGCTACGTCAATAAATGGTCTAAGGTCATTGTTAGAACTTGCTATGCAGTTCAAGCTGTGTACCACCTTTTTGAAAATACTCTTCTTTTCAGCAAAGTGTTTTCTAATCCGTACTGAATTTCTTTTTGGAAGACCTTGTATGGTCTCCTTTTGTTCTATCGGTTCATTAAAGATTCGTGCTTTAATGTTTTCATATTCTGCAAGTCTGACATGGTATGTTTTAAGTGGTCTAAGTGTAGAAGTACTCCTTAAATGTTTTGCTTCCGTGTGCGTACACTCGGCATTAATGCGGGGATTTGCGTCAACACTTGTTTTATCTACGAGCGATTGCGGTTGCTCTTGCTGCCGCTCGTCTGCTCGTTTCCCTGACAATGTTCACAATTTGGCTTAAAAGTATTTGGCTTTCCGCAGCCGTAACAGAATATGTTTCTGGAAGCAAGGCAATCTATGTATCTGTGTCCTTTCTCCCTACAGTTCCAGCAAATCTTTTCTCTAGCCCTGTTCTTGTCATCTCGGATTGTCCCTTTCAACTCGTTTATCTCTTCCCCTTCTTCTGGGTCCGAACTCTCTGCAGCAGTCAAGTCAATCTCTTTCACATGTTTCTTATAAACTTGATGCTGACGAGTGCGACTCAGTTCTTGTCCAAATGCCTCCCGTTTTGCTACTAGACTTCGCAAGTGACTTAAAGAATTGACGACATGGAAGAAAAGCTCTTTTCGCAAATACGGCTTTAAGTTTCTTTTCAAAATCTCGACCAAATTTACTTCCGTTATCGGAGTCTTAAGTCTATCCACCAGCAGCGTAATGCCATGATAGAAATCACCAAACTTTTCGCCCTCTTCTTGCATGCGCTCTCTAATTAATTCTCGAATATCCTCATCCGTTAATGGATCATAAAAATGCGCTTTTAACGCGACACACAGTTGAATCCAAGTAAATCGTGTGTGAATGTTCGCACAACAACGAAAAGTCACCACCCAAGCTATCTTTAGTCAAAGCTGTAATCATGTTGATGAATTTTGCTATCGGCATTCCAGTTTGAGAGCCACTGTAAGTTAATCGCCAATTGTAAATCAAGTTAGCTGCCTTACTGCTGTTCGACGCATTGAATGTGCTCGGCAATCTTTCGCAATGAAGGTCAATTGGAGGATTTAATTGACTGGATGCATCTATTCTACGTGCAACAGGCGGTATTGAGAGAAAGCTATCAATGTGCCAGTCTGGTACTACCACTTCTGGTTCGGCCTGTCTGACGTGCAAGCTTGCAACCTGCTGCGAAAGTTGTGTGATCACCTGTCGCAATTCATTTATTTGTGAGCGTACTGTCTGCTCCTCTAGTCCTGTATGTCTCTGCTCTAATACAGTTTCATTGATTGTGTTATTTGCGTTCACAGTAGATGTTCCGTTCCCCGAAGAGTTTAAAGAATCATTCGCATCTAATGGTAGTGAATTACCCACACTATTTAAAAGTTTATCTTGACTGTTTGATTGATTTCTTTTTTTCTTCTGATTATTTGATAGTAAAATCCGATCGGTGTCCAGGTGTGAAGAATCTAGCCTCACCACTTCTAACAAACTGTTCCTTGCTATTGTAGTATTACATTTTGGACATAATGCCAATGCGCTCAGCCAATTTGAAATGCAGGCGCTATGGAAAATGTGTTTGCTTCTCGTGATGCACCTCGACTCTACAATTAGCATAGGCTGTTCACAAACCTGACAATTATCTTCTGCCATATTACTTCTTTCTTTCTTTATATTTTCTTTTTCTTTTACTTTTTTCTACTCTTTCATTCTTCCTATGGGACGGAAAGTGGTGTTCCAATTGACTCAGTGAAACTGAATAGTCAGATATTATTGTAGATTTTACTTTTATCAATTAAAAGAAACACCTTGAGTTCATTGTGTCATGTGCAAGTGTTAATGGTGTATATGAAACCGGGTTCGTATACACAACAAAAGTACAGTACTCAATAAGTACCGTACTCAGAAAAGTACGGTACACTTTTCATTTCGTACTGTACGAAATCACAAGTACCGTACATATTTTGTAACGCACCGACCGAAAAAAGCAAGTACGGTACAGCGTCGTAACGCACCGACCGATAAAAATAAGTACCGAACTTTTTTGTGTTCAGCACTCGCACGTACTAAACAATTTTAGTTACGTACAATTAAGTACAAAATAGTTTTTTGTTAAGTACAGGGAGTGTAAAACGAATTTAGTTACAGACTTTGTGATAAGTGCACTGACTAAAGACTTATTAAATCGCGAAAAAAACCAAAGAGGATAAAAATAGTAAGTATGAAAAACGCCAAAAAATTGCCAACCAAGTAAAAAATCATGTCAGGATCAATGCATAGGCGCAATTCGCAGCTAAGGGGCCTCCATGGTAATAAAACCGCGAGATGCTTAAGAAATTTATTTTCAAAGCCACAAATGATCACTCATAACTACATTCAACTGTCTATGACAATACTGAACCACGAACCATATATGACCATTATCCACCATTTTCGCTTGTAAATTTGTATAAAAGCCTGCCAGATGTAATGCATAAGAGTTATTCAAAAATAGTTCCAATTGTATTGAGTGTTTATTAAATAAACTTTTTTTATTCAATGTTTATGTCTTTTAGCAATTTAGAATTAAGTTTAACAATTAATATGTTCTCAAGTGCATTAGCACTAAGTCTATTGCGCAATTTTGTGCACTGAGACCTGGGCCAATGCATTGATCCTGACATGATTTTTCACTATCTCCAAAATAAAGTTTGTTTGGCATTATTAGATTTTTTGACCCTCCTTGGTATTTTTCCGCGATTTAATGATTTGTCATTAACAGACAGTGGTTTGGAACAGTTATGTGTGATAGTTTGTGGCTTTGAAAAGCAGTTTCTTAAGCTCTTAGCGGTTTAATTACCATGGAGACCCCTTAGCTGCATATTGGGCCAATGCATTGATCCTGACATGATTTTTCACTATCTCCAAAATAAAGTTTGTTTGGCATTATTAGATTTTTTGATCCTCCTTGGTATTTTTCCGCGATTTAATGATTTGTCAGTAACAGACAGTGGTTTGAAACAGTTTTTAAGATCTTAACTATGTTCTTTTCTTTTGGTCATCCGTGGTATTAATCGCGGTTTGGTATTGTCATAGACAGGGCAATGTAGTTATGAGTGATCATTTGTGGCTTTGAAAATAAATTTCTTAAGCATTTCGCGGTTTTATTACCATGGAAGCCCCTTAGCTGCGAATTGCGCCTATGCATTGATCCTGACATGATTTTTTACTTGGTTGGCAATTACGTTTTTCATAATTACTATTTTTATCCTCTTTGGTTTTTTTCGCGATTTAATAAGTCTTCAGTCAGTGCACTTATCACAAAGTCTGTAACTAAATTCGTTTTACACTCCGTGTACTTAACAAAAAACTATTTTGTACTTAATTGTACGTAACTAAAATTGTTTAGTACGTGCGAGTGCTGAACATAAAAAAGTTCGGTACTTATTTTTATCGGTCGGTGCGTTACGACGCTGTACCGTACTTGCTTTTTTCGGTCGGTGCGTTACAAAATATGTACGGTACTTGTGATTTCGTACAGTACGAAATGAAAAGTGTACCGTACTTTTCTGAGTACGGTACTTGGATTTGTTCAGTACTTTTTGTGTACTAAACAAAAGTACGGTACTTTGAGAACCCTGATATGAAACCTCTTCCCCAATGTAAAATTCGTGAGATATGACATCTGCTACATTTTCAAATATTTTCATAGAACCTAGTAACATCTTTGATGACTGGCATCGCGAAAGAATGTTAACTCCTAAATACTTATTTGTAAATGCGCCAAAAAAGTCTGATGTGCTTTCTAGTCTACCTGTATCGGATAGATACTCTGTTCACAAAGTCCTTAAACAGATCTATGATCCAAAACGTATTTTCTAGCACAACGCTCTCTTCTTTACTACCTTTTATTTCTTAAAATTGCTCCTGTCATATTTAAGCCTCACGCTGGGCGTCACTTTTGTAACGATTCCTTGGCTGGATCTGCTAATGCAGCTTTCAGTTCGCTTGTCTTTTCGTAAATGTTTTAGGGATCAGCACGTTGGGGGGTTTTCGACTAGGACTCGCCGGATGGGGGGGTCTTTCCATACTACTTGGACTGCTGCCAATTACAAGAGAATGTGCTGATCAAGCCGCTCAAGATGTTCATTGGAATCATATACTACCTTAATGGGACTGGTGTTGTTGCCCACTTCTTAACCCACCCAACCATGTCAACACACCATCAATATGGAAATGTGCTGACCCAACTTGCATGACACAACTCATTCCATGTCTTCTTTAAATTATTTTACTAATCAATATTCATTTTCGCTATATACTTCATGTTCAGGTAATTCAATTAACAAAAGGTAAGAAGGGCTATTGAGCATCATACTACTCCTATGCAAGACCTGTCTGCTGCAGCAAGAACATCAAAACTTTTAAATCTGAATTAAGACTAAATATGGATGGATCTTAGATTAAACTTAATAATAGGTACTAATGAACTTAAGAACTAAATCATTTAAATTAGGAATTAATAACGACACATTCAGGGCAATCCGCTCAGTTTAACAATAATTTTTTTGCAAAATTCAATTTTTCTCTCGGCAAAATGGCGATGCTGTTTGAAACTGAGGGTTTCACTTATGCTGCTCTTTAGCTGTGCAATTCTTATAATTTGTTTCGTGTAAAATTTACCAGTGATATCCAAAACATGTGTACTTAGCGTTTATCAATGTGTGCCTCGTGCTCGACACGTGCTCCTCTGAGAAACGTACACTGGGCTGGTCCCGTTATGTCCTGCCAGCAAGATGGAAAATTTCTGACGTTCAGTTTTAATGGCCAACGGACTCTCCTTCCCTGCTTATCTGGGCTCAGCTACAACTGGGATTCAGGTAAAACATGTGCGCACCAATCGGTATGACCTGGCCACAGCACTTGGGCACTGGAACACTCCCCTAGGAAACAAACCTTTAGATTCTTCACCTGGTGACTGATCACTTTGCAAACATACCTGCAGGAGCGCTTTACACACAATGATTCTATTCACTTGTAATCAATTTAGTCCCGCAAACACGTTCTTTAATAGTAGGTTATGTAACCAGGTAATGCGTTTGTGTGCACGAGGCAAATTCGCTGGTCGTCTCCAATTTCACTAGCACCGTCTGATTTGCTCTTTCTTTGCCAAATAAATGATTGACCACGCGTGAATTGATCTGAAGCCTAACTTTTGTACTTGTGAAGCGAAAGCTTCTCAACAAAACACATACTATTGAAAGCTTTTGCGGCCTCTTACAGCAGTGTGAAAGAAACAACAATACGACTCATGAGTCTGAGCATGGACATGATACAATAAGTATAAGGTAGTCTCGTCGGCTGCCGAAGCGAGCTCGTGTTGTCCCTTAGCTTCAGTGCATGCCTGCTTGTTGACGTGAAAGGTTTTGCGCGGACGAATTTTTTCTGAATGTTTTAACCCTAACGGAGCAACAAAAAAATGAGTTACTGTAATTTTTGCCGCAAGCATGTACAGGGCGTCAAATTCATTCATGCATCAAAATGTGATGTTTAACGAAAGTTATGGGAGGGGTGCAGCCTTCGTCTCAATCCAAAAAAAAAATTATCATTTATTCATTCAGCCAAGAATACAGAATTGTTATGATATAATGGAAACGTTGAAGACAACAGTGAAATTTGGCTTTACGTAGACCTAAGTTCTGTAGGGACGGCAAATGGGTTCGGTTCAAAATTTATAGATATATATTTATATATATTTGCATAGTTTCTGATAAATGCAATTTTTTCAAAGTATTTTTCAAAGTATTTTTATTGGAATTGAGCGACCAAATAATGGTAGATATATAAAGCTTGCTATATTCTCTGTTGCCAAAGATTATTAGCAAAATTAATCTATAAAATAAAAATATAAAAACTAATTCACATCTTTGTATTACAGTAGACTATTTTAAACCCCACGGACCTGTTCAGGGTTAATCAACATACTTTATTGCCGTTTCATTCACACTCACTATACTTTGTGCTTTTCACTCGCACTCATTGCTAGCATACGCTAAGGGACAGCTTTTGACGACGAGACTACCTTATACTTATTGTATCATGAGCATGGATAACGGATCCTAAAGCGCAAAACAAGTGTACATACAATCGCAACTGTTTCAGCGAGAGCACATTAGGGTGGACCATGCCATTATGAACTATATAAGGTGGACCAAGTCATTGAGGATTTGGGGTGAACCGGCACGTAATCATGTATAAATCGCCTGAAGTATCCTGTTAGTCCCAGGAAAGCTTGGACCCCTCTTATATTTTTTGGCAGTGGAAAATTTTTCACTGCTTCGACTTTCTGCTGTCCAGGCCATACTTGTCTGTTTTCAATTTCGTGCCCCAAAAATGTTATTCTGCTTTTTAGAAATTTACATTTTGACCATTTGATTTCCAATCCGTGTTGTTCTGCTTCTTTCAACACTGTTTGCATGTTTTTCAAACATTCTTCAGCTGATTTCCCAAATATAACGATATCATCGACATGTAACTCCATAATGCCTTTGTTAATGAGATTTCGAAAAATGTGGGTAATGTAACGCACAAATACAGCAGGTGAGTTGCAAAATCCGAACGGCGCCTTCTTAAACTCATATAGTCCTTCTTTGGTGACAAATGCCGTATATTTCTGACTCTTTTCTTCTATGTCGACATGAAAGAAACCGTTTTTGAGGTCCATGACAGTAAAAAACATGGCGTTCTGCATTTTTTCTAAGACCTCTTCTACGATCGGAACAGGAAAGCGATCTTTTAGAACTTTACTGTTAAATATTCGGTAATCAACGCAGAGTCTTTGGGTGGTGTCCTTCTTTTTTGCTAGGACAACTTTACTTGCAACATCTGAACAAGACTACTGTATTATAACCTGCTGAAGCCATTCTTTAACCTGCTTTTGCACAAATGCAATTTCCTTGCCGTTTGGCAAAAATCTTAATTTTATTGGGCAGCTTGCTTCTTTCTTTTTCGGCTTGTAGTTGTTTATTATCAGCATGATTATTTCTTTGAATTTTGGCTCCACATCTATTTCCTCATTTTGATCGACAACATTATAAACGTGAAACTCGGGATCGCCCTCCCCTTCATCGGCTGTTGCAAAAGAATAGTTCCCAGCATTTAGAATTAGCTTACATTTTTTCAAGAAGTCGTAGCCAACAATTGCATCAACGTTAATTTTGTCGTATGGAACTATTAGGAACGTGTGCTGTGCGTTATGTGCATCAACGATGACATCGGCGGAAAATGCACCCAACACCGACGTTGCGACATTGTCTAATCCATACAACTACGCATAAGAGACACGTCTGCACCTGTGTCAACTAAGCAGTACAGCTTTTGGTTGTTAACCTGCATTGATTTCATTCGTTTTTCCTCAATAACAACATTAATGTTTTTGGTTGTAGAGCCACAGTCTTTAGCCATATGTCCACTAGCATTGCATTTAAAACATTTAGTGCTTTCCTTGCACTCACTTCTTTTGTGTTCAACCGAACCGCAATTAAAACAGTGCTGCTGTTTACGTTCTGAATTTTTATTTTTGTCAACACGTTTACCCGGCGTATATTCTCGCTTATTTTGTACGTTTCCAGCATTCTTTGACAGCATTGTTATTAGTTCATACGCTTTTATCAACTCTTTATACGAACCGGCGGAATAAAGCGGATATTTCTTGTCTTCTCGAACATTTACACCTTCAGCTATATACGAAATAACCGATTCCTCTTCAATTTTACCGAGCGAAGCAAGTTTTCTCATTTGTAAAACGTACTCGTGAAAGTTTTCCGACGATAACATTTTTCTCGAACTCAGCTGCTTGTGAATTTCAGCACTTGAAAATTTTTGGTAAACTCACTTAACAAAGCTGCACTCAGAGATTCATAGTTAGCCACCATAACAGTTTCTAGAAAGAGAGCTGCGGCACCCTTCATTTTATTACAAGCATTCACATATTTTTTTTCATTAAGCTCATAAGCTTCGGCGTTTTCTTTAAAATTATCAAGCCACTGCTGAATATGCATTGAAACTCCGTCAAAACATGGTATTACTTTGGAAAAATTTTCAACGGAAACATTACCGCTTTTGTTAGCATCACTTTGGCTAAGCTTTTCAGCTAGCAATTTTATAAATTCAGCCATTTCATTATTTTCACTCGTTTGGGCTTTCTTATTTGTTTCGACTTCTTCACGTATTTTTTCTTCCTCACTCATTTCGTCGTTCTCGTTGATTTCGTTTTTCTCGTTGATTTCGTCTTTCTTGTTCATTTCGACTTTCTTCTGCGCGTCACTTTGTGTGCTGTTGACACTCGTTATCAGTTAAATTTTTTATTTTTCTTGAGCGTCATTTTCCTCTTTATATGTTTGTTCATTTTGTTTAACTTCACTTTCATCTTTGTTTGGTACTGGTGTGTCAAAATTAAGTTTTTTACCTCGATTTTTTTGATTCGGTGTCGGCTTTTTATCTGCGTTTTTCTTTTTGTTGTCAGAACGAAACATTTCTCCAAATTTCCGCTTTTATGGCAATTCAAGGCCAAGTATTTCACAACGATTTCTGCAGCTGCACAACTTTTTTTTATATTTGCTTTACACTTCACTCTGCTTTTGCGGCCTTCAACTGTATTTCATTAGAATTTTTCTGCACGTTTCTGCTTTTCACTTCACACAAAACGGACTCGCGACGGTTGAGCCCCCATGTAATAAAATAAGTGTGTCTTTATTAATGATATTCTTGTAGTTGGTTAAGTAATATAATAATAAGGTTTAATGCAAGTGTGTTAAGTATGAAGTACGGCTTAATTTCGGCTTATAAACGACTGACGGCTGAATTCTGCTGATCACGGCGACGACTGCTGACCGACTGATAACGATTACTGCTGACCTATCGAATAAAGACGCCTATCGCCTTAACAGGGATGCCACCTCGGTGCATGCTGGTCCGTTAACCATCTTATATGAATACTAGCAAAAAGCCCGTCGCGCTTCGCTGCGCATTGAACAGTATAGAACCAATATCAGAATCCGTTTGAAGTCAATCGTGAGAGTCAAATATTTACCAAATTTAAAAACAATCTATGGGGCATTCCATACAAAAAAACTTTTTTCTGGGATGATGTCTACGAATTGGATGATAATTGGCCCAAGGGGAGCTTATTATGAGAGAAGCTTAACCCCAAAATGTGAGCTTTTTTGGAGCTCTTTTGCGGTAGTTCTACGCTTAAAAGTGTAATATTGTGAATTTTTTAAATTTTCAATAACTCGAAAACGGTTTAAGATAGAGCTTGGCAATTTTTTTCCAAATGTTCAGGATTAAAAAGCCCTGTTTAAAAAAATTTTGAAAATTTCTCAAAAAAATATATGTGAAAGCCGCATCTTTACCAAACATTTTGAGTGCTCGAACATATCTGTAGCTTGAAAATTTAGGAAGTTATGGCCATTTTTGTCATGTAATCTCAAAAATATTAGTATGAAAAATTTGTAAAAAATTTCTAACAAATTATTTTTTGGTTCTTAATTTGGCCCAAAAATCTTCTTTGAGCTAATAAATAAAATTTTAGGACCCAGAAAAGAACGCACTGGATTTGAAGCTTACAGTAAAATATATATAAAAGACATCCTATGACTTCGTAGTGGAATTCCCAGGACATCGATTTTGAATTATTCAATCGGTAGAGAATTCAAGCAGCGACCTGTATTGGCACGGTGTGTAATGCGACCGGGCGTGCTCGACTGTTCTTTTCTTTTTTGTTTTTTTTATACTCTTGGAGAGGGTATATTAAAATTGTCCGGATGTTTGAAACACATAGAAGGAAGCACCACATAAAGTATATATATTCTTGATCAGCGTGACGAGCTGAGTTGATATAGCCATGTCTGTCTGTCGTCCGTCTGTCCGTCTGTTTCTATGCTATCTCCTCCGTCAGTTTTAAAGCTATCTTAACCAAACTTTGCACAAAGTCTTTTGTTGTAAATACGCTGCACATTTGTCGGAACCGGCCGGATCGGATGACCATAGCATATAGCTGCCATAGGAACGATCGGTTGAAAAACTAGTTTTAGTGAGAAAAACTTTTTGTTTCTTTTGATTTTAGTGCTATCGCTCCCAACGCTCGTATTTATAAGTTTTTAATGATTTCACATAATTTTACCAAAACTTGTCGAAACCGGGGTACTATATAGTATAGCTGCCATACAAAAGTTAGTTAGTCTGGAAAAAAGTCTTAAGCTAGGTATCGAGACACTCGAAATTTTTGCGCAGCGGAAATTGTTTGATAGTTTCACGAGCCGCTCAGACAATGTAGTGTGACCAGGCAACAGCAAAAAATTCAGCTGTTGCTTATTTAAGAAATAAAATTGAAGAGTTAAGAGAATTGATAAAGGAAGTCACTGGGAGAAACTTAAAGGTCATAGACAATGCCATGGTAAATTTCATAGATGCATTTTGTGTGTGGCTGGAGGTATAAGCAGTGTCCTTTGTTATTGTATTGGCCTGCGAGAGCAAAACTTATCCTCTAAGACATACTGCTTTAGCGACAACCCAAAACGCATCGAACGATTAGAATTAGCACATTAAGCCACAGCCAGCTCCATGGTCTGGATGATCATACTCGCCGGGCGTATTAGTTGAATACCTAAAAGTAGCCACGGGAGCGGCTGGAGCAACGGAAACTACCACAGTAAGCCGGAGGAAACACTGCTACAATGGGCTATGGAGACTGCTAAGGTTCAGTGCTGCTTGGCCGTGGGCTGTGGAGGCTACGGAGGTTTGGACTCGGGTGCTGTGCACACATTGGGCGAATGGCATACCAACCACATCAAAGATTCTCAGCCACAAGTGATGTAGCGGCCGGAGCTGCCCGTATCAAAACGCTTTTTATTGGCCAGATTCCATAAAAATTATAGCGACTGGCCCACTTTGATCAGCTCCACATGTTTGTCCACCTCGGAGCTCTCCAAATAATTGTAGCTTTGTTTTTTTAGTCTTCTTTGCTTTAACTTTTTTCATTGCGTGCTCAATTTTCGTAGGTACCTCTGACAATTATCAAACAAGTTTCATAATTTCATGACCCCCTTCGACAATTTATCAGCTGTTTTGAAGAAAACGAGTTGGCAGGTCCATGTAAATTATCGAAGCGAATTTCGAGTGTCTCGGTACTCGCTCAGGAAATGCGCTCTGACAATTTTCGCGAGCGGATTTCCTGACCTATGTAATTAGATGGGCTCCGCAAAAATTTCGAGTGTCTCGATACCTAGCTTTAGTGAGAAAAACTTTTTTGTTTTCAATGATATCGCTCCCAACGCTCGTATTTATAAGTTTTCAATGATTTCACATAATTTCAACAAGATTTTTCGAAATCGGACCACTATATAGTGTAGCTGCCATACAAACTGTCAGGCACATATCAAGCTCCAAGGGTATATAAACTTCGGTCGAGCAGAAGTTAGCTTGCCTCTATTTTTTTCAATTATATAAGCCTAAAAATAATAGTAAGCTGAAAGGAAAAAATAAACCAATCGCATTCATAGATGCTCTAAAAAATAAACTACACTCTAACTAATTTTGAAATTACACTTCTTGATGTCGTCTTGACTTTAAGTGAGGAATCATTCACAGGAACCGCATGATGAATTCCAAGCGTCCCTTTGATTGTTTTACTTTTCGAACCTGGTTTTCAGATATTCTGCACACTGTTGGTAATCTTTTGTGGTGCAAAAAAAAAAAAAACATTGATGGTTTTCAAATGATCACTTGCCCATTGATAAAGGTTTTTAGCTGTTAGTATTTGATTTCTTGTTCCTTGCTGCAGGCAGTATAGCCAGGCACCTTTTCCGTACTCTTGATTTCAGTAATATATGACAATTTCTCTTGGAACCACTTTGCAAAAGATAACCATTGTACGTGGTTAAATTAAGAACCAAAAATAAAATTTATTAGAAATTTTTGATAAATTTTTCATACTGATTGTTTTGAGATTACATGACAAAAATGGCCATAACTTCCTAAATTTTCAAGCTACAGATATGTTCAAGCACTCAAAATGTTTGGTAAAGATGCGGCTTTCACATATATTTTTTTGAGAATTTTTGAAGGATGGGACTTTTTTGCTAGACTTAGTTTTTTGAAAAAATCCTTTGTTTTTGAAGAAAGGAAAAAAATAAAAAACTTTCAAAATTTTTTTAAAAAGGGCTTTTTAATCCTGAACATTTGGAAAATAATTGCTAAGCTCTATCTTAAACCGCTTTCGAGTTATTAAAAATTTAAAAAATTCACAATATTACACTTTTAAGCGTAGAACTTCCGCAAAAGAGCTCCAAAAAAGCTCACATTTTGGGGTTAAGCTTCTCTCATAATAAGCTCCCCTTGGGCCAATTATCATCCGATTCGGAGACATCATCCCAGAAAAAAGTTTTTTTTTGTATGGAATGCCCCCTATAAATTTGTTTCTGGAGCCACTTATATACACGTATATTCATAAGCACAACACAACTTTATATGTTTTAGCTCTAAGACTTTTGAATAATAAAATAAAGAATCACAATTGCCTGTACTCGGCACTACACCGACAATTATTATTTTACTTTTATTAAATTAAAATCCTACTGGCGATCCGCCAAACCCACGAAAATTTGAGGATTAAGGATTAAACTAAACTCTCAACGGCCTCATACACCAGCTCCTTATAGGCGCAACTAAAAACTCCTTCAGG
This sequence comes from Lordiphosa clarofinis, assembly GCA_018904275.1. Taxonomy (NCBI): domain Eukaryota; kingdom Metazoa; phylum Arthropoda; class Insecta; order Diptera; family Drosophilidae; genus Lordiphosa; species Lordiphosa clarofinis. The sequence goes on from JAEIGQ010000362.1 coordinate 112,297, forward strand.
GCTGTCATCATCTCCACTAATTGAACAGCAAAAAGAAAAACACAGCGAAGCACGTAGCTAGGCAATCACCACAGCCGGACCAGCTTGGGCAGCGGCGGGAGGAACGTAGCCGCAGGCACCGGGACCGACCGTCTAGATCGAAACTACAAAAGCCGGAACAGCACCGGCCACAAGAACGGAGAAAATCAAAATTCTGCGAGCATAAAAGCCGACCCCTGCACCTGCGAGGAAACACAATTGTGTCGGTTACCGAAGATCAAAAACAACCCGTGACCAACAGCGCACAGAGTGCGCCAACTTTATGAATTAAATAACTTAAATAATTGTAATATTTGTTTGATAACTATAATTAGAAAATGAATGTAATGAACAATTTGTAAAACTATTGCCGGACCTTCTCGGCAACGGTTATAGCGCGCCAGTGGCAAATAGCCTAAGCCAAAAAACACAGGTAGACTTATGTAAAAACCGACACAAACATTTTATAAGACAAAATCTATCCTTTGAAATTTAACTTTTCGACCATATTCCTATTTTATTTTTATATTTTCGCCACTAAAATGGGCAAACAACAGTCAAAGTTAGAGAAGCGCAGCCAAATACGAAGGTGAGCAACACCAGTGCTTATGCTTCAAGAGCCTTTACCAAAGGTGAATCCAATAAGGCAACAATAGAAAAAGAACTTGCAGCAATACAAAGGGCAGTTACTATTTTAGACCGTACCTATACGGCAAAGTTTTTAGTAAAAACCGATCACCGTCCCCTGACATATTTGTTCTCAAGAAGAACCCTTCCTCTAAACTGACACGTATGAGACTTGACCTAGAAGAATATGACTTCGTGGTGGAGTACATTGCCGGAAAAGAAAATTATGCGCGGATGCTCTATCCCGCATTGAAATAACGATTTGAAAAATCTCACAAGCAATGCTGTCAAATTATGAGAATGACTACTCGCTCAAGAGCGAATAAGTCCAAAATCATTAACAAACAATGACCAAAAAAGTCTTAAGGTTCCCAAAGTATATGAAGCGCTATATAAATATGAGGTAAAACGACATGTCGAGCTCATTTTCAACCCCAACAGAGGTTGTAGCTTTGTGTTCTAGTATAAAGTGCCCTAAACGAACTTGACGTGCCCAGAAAAACTGGGTATGAGGTGTTGCTACTTAATGCCTCTAGTTTCACAATTTATTGGTCCCAGTCCCAGGCAAAAAAAAAAGTTGAATTTTGTTCCTCTGTGTTACAAGTAGCCCTTAAAAGAACTAATGAGTTAGTAAATAGAGCTAAAGAAAAACAAAAAATTAACTTTGATAAGAATATAAATATAATTCCCATACACATTGGAGACTTAGTATTAGTAAAAAACGAAACAGGCATAAGTTAGACAGTAGTTATAAAGGACCTTATAAAGTAATCAGTATAGACGAAAGAAATAATTATATATTAGCAGACAAGAAAAAAACAATAGTTGTACACAAAGATAGGTTCAAATAAACCCAAAGTAAAAAATAAAAATATAAATGGAATATTTCAAAAAAAAAAAAAAAAATTTAACAGAAATAAATTTACCATATAAATTTTTCTTCTAAAAGGAGGTGTAGTATATGTATTTCATAAGCAGTGACCACTGTACACACTCCAATTACACCTTGACCAATTACACATACCAAATAGAGCACACAGCCTTAGCTGATCATGCATTTAGCATTGCCACTGTAAAGTAATTCGAATCCCTTTTGTTTATTGTCATGCACATACATACGTATGGCAGCTCGTGGAGCCACTTATATACACGTATATATTGCATAAGCACAACACAACTTTATATGTTTTAGCTCTAAACTTTTGAATAATAAAAAAAGAATCAGTCAGTTTTGCCTGGGGACTCGGGCTCTACACCGAACATTATTATTTTACTTTTATAAAATTCAAATCCTATTACACCTCTGTAGAGCCCAGAAATCGAATCACACATACATAGGCTTGAAATCAACGTTTCACTACTTTGCTTTTTCACGACTTTGCTGCTGCGTTCCCCACCCACTTCCAATCTACTTCTTACACAACTTCCACCCGTTTGCCACCTACTTTCCAACCACTTCCCGCCTACATCCCACCCACTTCCCGCCCACATCCCACCCACCTCCCGCCCAAATCCCACCCACTTCCCACCCACATACCACCCAAAGCCCTCCCACTTACCATCCAGTTCCCACCCATCTCCCACCCACATCCCACCCACTTCCCGCCGAATTCCCACCCACATCCCTCCCACTTCCCACTCACCCACATCCCACCCCATTCCCGCCCAATTTTCTCCCACTTTCCTTATTTGAATTATTTCATGTTGCTGTTTTTTTAATTGTGGCTGGAGTTTTTGAATTTGGGTTTGTTTTTGTTTTAATTGCAACTGTAGTTTTTTAATTTGTTGCTGATTTTTTTTAATTTGTACTCTGTCTTGTTGTTGCCGAGGCAACGGAACTAATCGTATCTCTGCCTTGATTCAGTGTGTTACAAATTTCTTACGCTCCTGATCGGTAACTCAATTCAATTGCTCTCAAGCACACATTGAAATCGTTTCTCTTCGATTTATGCTCTCTGGGCTTTGGTTTTGCGTGCGCTCTTTGCTCTCTGACGCAACTGTAAAGCAAAGTGTGCCTTTCGAAATGAACTGGGAGCAAATGGCTGGCAACCTTGACCACCATCTTTCTACCCAGAGTTGGTTGATTTTCCGGAAGATTGGTATGCAGTTAATGTGGAATCATTTTTATTGATTTTTGAAAATAAGTTTAAACTTGATCGGATGAAAAACAAAGAAGTTTCATACAAAAGTTTTCCGCAAATTTTCCGCATTTCCCGGCAGAATTTTCCAAAATCCTTTCTTAGTACTCACATTCAGCATAAGATAAAACTACTGTAAAAAGCTCAGTTTCCAATCTTTTATGGTTTAGGCTGTGCGACGGTCACCAGTCAGTGAGTCAGTGAATCAGTGAGTCAGTCAGGTTGAACTCTTTTATATATATAGACTAGCGAAAGCCCGTCGCGCTTCGCTGCGCCTTGAACAGTATAGAACCCATATCAGAATCAGTTTGAAGTCAATCGTGAGAGTCAAATATTTACCAAATTTGAAAATATTGTAGAGCACAGAAATCGAATCATACATACATAGGCTTGAATCAACGTTTTACTACTTTGCTTTTTCACCGTTACGAATTTGCTGCTGCGTTTTTACCACCCCCATCCCACCTACACCCCACCCACTCCCAATCTAGTTCTTACACAACTTCCACCCGTTTCCCACCTACTTTCCACCCACTTCCCGCCTAAATCCCACCCACTTATCACCCAACTCCCGCCCAGATCCAACCCACTTCCCACCCACATCCCGCCCACATCCCTCCCACTTCCCATCCAGTTCCCACCCATCTCCCACTCACATCCCACCCACTTCCCAACCACCTCCCACCCAATTCCCGCCCAAATCCCACCCACCTCCCACCCACATTCCACCCACATCCCTCCCACTTCCCCTCCAGTTCCCAACCACATCCCACCCACTTGCCGCCCAATTCCCACTCACATCCCTCACACTTTCCACCCACCCACATCCCACCCCCTTCCCGCCCAATTTCCACCCACTTTCCTTATTTGAATTATTTCATGTTGCTGTTTTTTTAATTGTGGCTGGAGTTTTTGTATTTGCGTTTGTATTTGTTTTAATTGCAACTGTAGTTTTGTACTCTGTCTTGTTGTTGTTGCCGAGGCAACGGAACAAAACGTATTCCTCTGCCTTGATTCATTGTGTCAATAGTTACAAATTTCGTTTACTTTTCCTACGCTCCTGATCGGTAACTCAATTCAATTGCTCTCACGCACACATTGAAATCGTTTCTCTTCGATTTATGCTCTCTGGGCTTTGGTTTTGCGTGCGCTCTTTGTTTTCTGATGCAACTGTAAAGCAAAGTGTGCCTTTCGAAATGAACTGGAAGCAAATGGCTGGCAACCTTGACCACCATCTTTCCACCCAGAGGTGGTTGATTTTCGGGAGGATTGGTATGCAGTTTATGTTGAATTATTTTTATTGATTTTTGAAAATAAGTTTGAACTTGATCGGATGAAAAACAAAGAAGTTTCATACAAAAGTTTTCCGCAAATTTTCCGCATTTCCCGGCAGAATTTTCCAAAATCCTTTCTTAGTACTCACTTTCAGCATAAGATAAAACTACTGTGAAAATCTCATCTTCCTATCTTTTATTGTTTTCGGCTGTGCGACGGTCACCAGTCAATCAATTAGTCAGGTTGAACTCTTTTATATATATAGACTAGCAAATAACCCGTCGCGCTTCGCTGCGCCTTCAATAGTACAACAACGCACACTCACTTACCACCCATTTCCCGCCCACATCCCACCCAATTCCCGCCTATTTCCCGCCCACATCCCACCCACTTCCCTTCCACTGCCGCCAATTTCCCGCCCACATCCCACACACATCCCGCCCACATCCCACCCACATCCCACCCACTTCCCGCCCCACCACCCCCTTCCCACCTCTCCCTCCACTTCCCGCCCATTCCCGCCCACCCTATCCCACCCACTTCCCGCCCCACCCACTTCCCGCCCACATACCACCCACTTCCCGGCTATATTCCGCCCACAATCCACGATCATGGCACCCACATCCCACCCAATTCAGACACACTTCCCGCCCACATCCCATCCATTTTCCACCCATTTCCCACCCACATCCCACCCACTTCCCACCCACATCCCACCCACTTCCCGCCCACATACCACCCACTTCCCACTCTTTTCCCTTCCACTTCCCGCCCATTTCCCGCCCACATCCCACCCTAATCCCACCCACTTCCCGCCCACATCCCATCCACATCCCACCCACTTCCCGCCCACATACCACCCACTTCCCGGCTATATTCCGCCCACAATCCACGTTCATTGCACCCACATCCCACCCAATTCAGACACACTTCCCGCCCACATCCCACCCACTTCCCGCCACATTCCACCTACTTCTCGCCGACTTCCCACCCATTTTCCGCGAACTTCCCATCCACATCCCACCCACATCCCTCCCACTAAACGCCCACATCCCACCCACTTCCCACCCATTTTCCAACCATATTCCACCCACTTCCCACCCACATTCCACCTACTTCCTGCCCACATCCCACGCACTTCCGCCCACTCCGACACACTCGCGCCCACTCCCATCCACTTTCCACCCATTTCCCACCCACACCCTCCAACTTCCCGCCGACTTCCACACACTTTACATCCACTTACCACCCACTTTCCACCCACTTCCAAAACAACTTACCACACACATCCCATTCACTTCCCAACCACTTCCCAGTGGGCATCCCGGCGGTATTTCCAACATCGGAAAATAAAAACAAAAATTAATTCCGTCCTTACAAACCGAGTTTCAAGTCAAGCGGATGAAAAATAGCTATTTTGCATGCTGAATTTTCCGGGCATTTTCCTCGTGGGTGGATTTTCCGACATTGATAAATCACATTTCAATTTATTTCGTATTTAGTCCTAACAAACCGAGTTTCAAGCCAATCTGACGAAAGATAGTTTTATTCTTGCAGAATTTTCCGGGAATTTTCCGACCGTTGGGTCAAATTTTCCAACCACGGGAAATCGCATTTCAATTAATTTCACCTACTTTCCTTTCAAACCGAATTTCAAGCCAATCGGATGAAAAATAGTGTTTTGCATGAAGAATTTTCCGGCCATTTTCCTCGTGGGTGAACTTTTCGACATTGAAAAATCACATTTCAAATTATTTCGTATTTTGTCCTTACAAACCGAGTTTCAAGCCAATCGGATGAAAAATAGTTTTTTTCATGCAGAATTTTCCGACCATTTTCCTCGTGGGCGGATTTTCCGACATTGAAAAATCACATTTCAAATTATTTCGTATTTTGTCCTTACAAACCGAGTTTCAAGCCAATCGGATGAAAATATTTTTTTTATGCAAAATTTTCCGGGAATTTTCCGACCGTTGGGTCAAATTTTCCAACTTCGGAATATCACATTTCAATTCATTTCACCTACTTTCCTTTCAAACCGAGTTTCAAGCCAATCGGATGAAAAATAATTTATTTTATGCAGAATTTTCCCGCCATTTTCCTCGTGGGCGGATTTTCCAAAATCGGGAAAACACGTGTCGAATTATTTCGCGTACTAAGCTTACAAACCAAGTTTCAAGTCAATCGGATGAAAAATAACATTTTTCCCATACAAACTTTTCCTACGCTTTTCCGACTTTTCCGGGCAGAATTTTCTAAAACCCCGTCTTAGTACGCACTTTCACCACCAACAGAAAGTCCTGTGAAAATTACAGCCCTCTATCTCTTACCGTTTGGGCTCTGCGATGATTGCCAATCAGTCAGTCAGTCAGGACACTCTCTTTTATATTTATAGAGATTTGGCTGTCTTCACACTGTTCGACACATGACGTATGATAGTCTAGTAGTCCTGCTTTTTGTTCTGCTTTAAATTTGAATAGCTTGTTGGAAATGCGGGCCTACTAGAATGTCATGGGTCATGTTTCTAACAGTGTGAAGGCAGCCTTAAAAAGAAACTTTGCTCAGTCGTCACCGCTTCTGTCAGAAATTAGTCAGCTGTTCGCTGTCACTTTTGCTCTCTAGATACTTTGGGTCAAAGTATACTGGACAAGGTAGGCTCACTCGCTCTCTCACGACTCCTTGCATTTGTGTAAAAGAGAGCGAGAGCAAGAGAGTAATATATTTCAATACAAAGCCTACTAAGCTACTAGGTTAGGTTGCAATGGTAAGAATAGGAGAATCCTATTTCTTCACTTACGCCAATGAAGGGTCTTCCCCGTTAAACCATTTAGAAAATAGTAGAAATTTGAGCAGCGAGGCTATATCTATTTCAGAGATGTCCGACAGATCGTTTAGAAAAGGACGACCCAGAACTGTAAGTCGTCGTCTACTAAGAGCTGGACAATGACAGAAGAGGTGTTGTACACTCTCCTCCTCATCTACTGAGTTGCAGCTTCTACAGTAGTCATTGTGTCTGATGCCAAGCCTAGCGGCGTGTCTTCCTATTAGGCAGTGTCCAGTAAGGGCCCCTACTAATAAAGAGATATTCACTCTATCTTGACGGAGTAAAGCCCTAGATTTTTTAGTATTAAGGGTAGGCCATGTAAGCCTAGATATTTCACATGTGTGAATTGTTTGCCATCGATCCATGGTTATTCGATAGGTAGTTTCCTTTGTTTGTAGCTTAAAGGTCGCAAGAGTCGCACGCCTATGTTGCTCTTATCCGGTAGGAGCTGCGTGATGGTGCAAAGTCTAGCGAGGTGGTCGGCCATCTCGTTGCCTTCTATGTTGGAATGTCCAGGCACCCAAACGAGATTAATTTCAAAGTGCTGAGCCATCTCATTAAGAGATCTGCGGCACTCTGTAAGAGTTTTGGTGTTGTTAACCAAGCCGTCAAGGGCTTTTAATGCAGCTTCACTGTCTGAGAAAATAAATACTTTACTTCCTGGGATTGCAGTGGTTTCCAGAAGGTTGGAAGCCTCCTGGATGGCCACAACCTCTGCCTGGAAAACACTACAATGATCAGGAAGTCTAAATGAATTTTTTATCCCAAGTTCTGGACTGAATACTCCTCCTCCCACCTGTCCATCCAGTTTGGAGCCATCAGTGTAGAAATTAATGGCATTCGGTTTTGAGTGTGTCATTGAGTTCCAGTCCAGCCGACTTGGTATGGTGACTTTATACATAGTGGTGAACGTGATTGTTGGGGTGCAGTAGTCAAGTTTTGGCGGTATCGCCACTTGATGCAGTAGTATAGAAGAGTGGCCAGAGCTACTATCTTCCCAGGTACCACTTTCTCTCAGCCTGAGAGCAGTATTACTAGCGATTTCTCTTCCCAGAAGATCTAGAGGCATAAGGTGTAACATTATGTTAAGTGCATCTTTTGGGGTTGTACACAATGCACCAGTCATACATAGTGCAGCACTACGCTGAACTTTAGTTATGGTCCTAAGGACGGATGGTTTCCCCAGAGCCGGCCACCATACGATGATTCCGTATAGTAGTATTGGACATACAACGGCTGTGTACAGCCAGTGAACTATTTCAGGGGAGAATCCCCATCTACGACCAATCGCACGTTTGCACGAGAAAAGTGCAGTATTTGCTTTTTTGATGCGTTCAGTTATATTTTCGTTCCAATATAGTTTTTTGTCCAATAGTACACCCAGGTATTTAGCTGAATAGCTAAATTTAATTTTTTTTACTGTTTAATAGTGGGGGGGTTAAATTTGGTATCTTATACTTGCGGGTGAGGAGGACGAGTTCAGTTTTGGTTGGATTAACTCCAAGGCCACTTTGTGTCGTCCAATTTGAAAGTGTTGAGAGTGCATCCTGCATCAGATCGCAGAGAGTCTGAGGAAATTTGCCTCTTGTAATTATGGCAACGTCATCTGCATACGCTACCACCGTATGTCCACGCGATTCTATGAGTCGTAACAATTCGTTGACTGTTACCACCCAAAGAAATGGCGAAAGAACACCTCCTTGAGGAGTGCCTCTACTTAAAACATTGTTAAAGGCATCCTCGACGTCAAGGAATGCCGTGAGTGCATACTCTTTAGCCTCAAGTGATTTCTCATTTTTTGAGACAAGATAGTGGAGTGCTGTTTCTGTTGACCTGCCCTTGCTGTATGCGTGCTGCGCTGATGACAGAGTGGATGGGTCTATTGACTGTCTTAGGTGGGCATCTATCAGTCTCTCCAGTGTCTTGAGGAGAAAAGATGATAGGCTAATCGGCCTAAAGTCATTGGGTCTGACATGCGAGGCTTTTCCTGCCTTTGGTATGAAAACCACTTTAATGTTTTTCCACAGAGTGGGTATATACTGTAATCGAAGGCAGCTGACAAATATTGTCTGTAGCCATGCAATTATATGCGGTAGTGTTTGTTGAAGTTGGGCAGTAAATATTCTATCTGGCCCGGGTGATTTGTAGGGCTGAAAAGAGTTAACAGCCCATTTAATGCGCTGTTCAGTTACTATATCACTTATGTGACTTAGCGTGTCGCTTCTTGGTTCCTCTATGGGCTCCATAGAAGTTGAACATCCAGGAAAATGTGATTCTAGGAGTAAATTAAGGGATTCAAAACTGGAGTCAGCCCAAGTTCCGTCAGGATTTTGTAGAAGTCCCGGAGGGGTTGGTGAACTCGCTAAAATTTTTCGAAGTCTTGATGCTTCAGATGTCGATTCAATACCGTTGCAGAAGTTTGCCCACGAGCGTCGTTTTGCTTTCCGCATTGAACTTTTATAGTCCCTTAGCTTGGCTTTGTACATCTCCCAGGAGGAATTCTGGTTAGTGTTCTTGGCTAAGTTAAAGGTTTTCCTACACTCTTTGCGTTGTATCTCTAGGTCTTTAGACCACCAGGGGGGCTTGTGGTGAATTTTGTATTTAGTATGAGGACATGATTTGTCAAGTGCTTTTGTACATGTCGTCGTTAATGTGTTGACTATTTCATCTAATTGATCCGCATTCACAGGTGTGAATTGTGGGACTGCATCTAGATTTTTAACTATAAGTCTCTTATACTGTTTACAGTTCGTTTTTTTTAAGTTTTGTGTTTTTTTAGGCTCGGGGCATGATTCTATTAGCTTTAGCTAAATATATCTATGATCAGAGAACGAGTGGTCTGGTAAAACTCTCCATGAAATAATATTTTCTATTAAAAACTCTGATATAAGGGTGATATCTAGTACCTCCCTCCGAGTTCTAGTGACAAAAGTTGGGTCATTACCTTTGTTGCATATAATAAGATTTGTATTAAAAAGATAATCGTAGAGTAACTCACCGCGATCATTAGTGTCTGTGCTGGACCATTCCGTATGAAGTGCGTTTGCGTCTCCACCCAGTATTAGTCTGGTTCTGCTGCCTTGACTGTTGCGCACTAGGTCTTTAAATTGTCGGGATGGTACTGGCTCCGTTGAATAGCGAGCCAAATAGAAGGAAGTCAGCCTGTAGGTGGTACTCCCCAATTCAAGGCTGACTGCTGTGATGTCTCCGTTACTGAATTGGGGAAGTAGAAATGCGTTAAGAGTTTGTATTACTAATATGCATGTACGTGGTTTACCCTTACCATTGGTGTGATACAGGTTGTATTTTAGCGTCCTCAAGCCACAGATCCTGTCACCAGTGATCCACGGCTCTTGGACTAAAATAATATCTGCTTCGCCTTTTGCTTGGCGAAGCAGAAGTGCAGCGGAAGCTGCTTTACTGTGATGCAGATTTATTTGGAGGATCTGCATCATCAGAAAGAGCTTCCACCGCCGTCAGGGTAGCATCGCCTTCTGCATCATCGTCATCCTGCAGAAGCTCTTGCTCAGTGTAGAGTCTTCCTAGACTCGAGCCATAGTCTGAACCGGACGATAAGTAGCCTCCCGATTCCTCTATGAGAGGAGTGTCGTCAGTCTCCATATCGACCTCGCTGGGCTTTTCTGCCTCTACACTCGCTGCCAGGTTAGCTAGCGCCGTCGTATCTGTCTTTACCTTTTAACCTTCTTGAACGCGTAGTCAAGAAGGCCATTCGTTTTTGTAAGGTGATCCACTGCCTCATTATTTATCTGGAAGATTACGTGGATGTTCGCTGTACTAAGCTACTAAGTAAAACACGAAAAATTCGTTCGCGAAGGTGCTTTGCGCGAGAGTTAGTTGTTAGTATGGGTCAGCTGTTTGCTTCCATTAATGCTCTTTGGATACACTTGGGAATATGGTCGTCTCGCTCTAACCTACTGGCACTATAAAATTAAGAGGCAGCGCAAATATTTTTCTATTACTATTTGCTCCATGCAGAAAAAACTTTTAAGTTATAGTTTTAATTTTAGCATTTTATAGGGTTTTATACACTTGAAAAGTGTATTATAATTTTGCCCAGAAGTTTGCAACGCAAATCATCTCCGACCACATACTCTATAGGGGAGAATGGGGGGCTGTGTGATCAATGTTTTTTAGTTCTGCAAATTTAGTATTTTAGTTAAAAGACGCACGAAACTTTTCTCATCATTAGTTTTAAAAAATAGTAAATCAAAAATGTTTTTGGATTTGAACAAATTAACAATTTTTTAGGGTTGTCGAAAATATCGATATATCGAAATATCGATATTTTTGCCCAAAATGACGAATATCATGATCGCATATTTTTCCGAAGCGATATATCGGAAATTAAATATTTTTTGGAGATATTTTCCGGTGATATTTTTGTATTAGCCTTCGGTCACACTTTCTTGTGCTCTGGACATGTAAAGCACAATGTTTAAAAGTCATTTTTAAAAGCGGTACGAAGACCGACAGAACACGCCTCGTAGCGACATTACGTATAAATGAGGGAGAGGGGAATAAATTATTCGAGCTGAATTGGAATTTACCACTGTTTACCCTTGATCAGGACCTTATTAAGTTCTGGATGGCAGAGAAAGAGGCATTGCCAGTGCTGTCTGACATGGCATTGTCATTTTTTTTTCATTTATTACCGGGAAGCTTCGTGCCATCAAAACGCTTGGCATCGGCTATAAAAAGTGTGGTTTCTGATACCAGAATCCAATGACCGATGAGCACATAACTAAACGGGTCTTCCTAAAATCTCTGTCTAAAGACTATTGGTAAAATCAAAAGTTTTTACTTTCGTGGATTAAACAGAATAAGTTTATTTATGCTTTGTTCTTCGAATGCTCTATTTCGAAAGATAATGAATTTAAAATAAACACTTTTTTCAGTTCCATAAATTTAAATTCATAAATAAGTTTGCATTTATGTTATAAGCCAGCATATAACCCATCACGCTTCGCTGCGCCTTCAACAGTACAAAAAACCAATACACACTCACTTCCCATCCATATCCCAAACATTCTCCACACAATTCCCAACAACTTTCCACCCAGTTTCCACCTGCATCCCGAACAGGGCGGATTTTCCGACATTTTTAGCTCATATTTCTAATTTTTTTTACTACTTTATCTTCACCAACCGAGTTTCAAGCCAATCGAATGATAAATAATTATAATTGATTTAATGCAGAATTTTCCGTAAATTTTACGGCCGTTGGGGCAAATTTTTCAACATTGAAAAAATCACTTTTCAATCTATTTCATATTCTATTCTAACGAACCGAGTTTGAAGCCAATCGGATGAAAAATAGTTTTTTCAATGGAGAAGTTTCCGGCCACTTTCCTCGTGGGCGGATTTTCCAAAATCGGAAAAACACATGTCTAATTATTTCGCGTAATTACTGTCCTTATTTTAGCGTTCTATCTCCTACCGTTTGGGCTGCGCGATGATTGCCAAACAATTAGTCAGTGAATCAGTCAAACAGGACACTCTCTTTTATATATATAGAGATGAAATAAACAATAAATATCTTTAGTTAATTTAATAAATATACATTAAATCTATAGTTTATAAACGCAGTCAGCTTGTAGTTCTGATTACGCGTCAAATGACGCATCAATTAACTCAAAAGACCTGCTCATTGATAAGATTCGGGTTTTTATTAATAAATATAGAAAATATCGATAATATCGATGTTTTGACACCAAAATATTTATATCGAAATGATACTTTTTCAATATCGCCAAAAATATCGATATAGATATTTTCGAAATATTCGACAACCCTAGTATATAGTATAGGTTCATATTGGGCCTAACTTAATATATATTAATTTACTGGGTTCAAACTTAAAAATTGTATCTCTGACAGTTTTTCGCGGTTAGAAGAAGTGGGAGGAGGAATTTGACAAATTTGAAGCAAACGTGATCTGGGTACGCTCTACCTCTTTAGTGAGATCCACGCGTTTATACAGAGAAACAGACAGTTTTTCGCTGTTAAAAGGTGGAGGAGGAGGAATTCTCGAAATCTGAAACAAACTCGATGTGGGTTCAGTATTCACATATATACATGCCAAAACTTGTGGCTCCATCAATTACAGTCTCTGAGCGTTCATACAGACAGACAGACTGACAGACGAACAGACAGACAGGCGGACGGACATGGCTAAATTGACTCAGCTGTTGATGCAATCAAGAATATATATGGGTGATTCCATGAAAAATCGCCCACTGGGATTTTTTTTGGATCGAAATAATTTTTTTCGTATTCCTTGTAGTAAAATAGTATATACGTATTTTCAGCATTTTGGCGAAATACACTTAATTCGCGGGTAAAGTCGATTTGAAAATTGACATATTTGAAAAATTTAATTATTTTCAATTGCTTGCTATCCAAAGCCATTGGTAATAAAAATTTTTAAAAAATCGGAAAATTAACATTTGAATCCAAGCTTTCAAATAACTCACACTAAATAATTTTTAAATTTTTCTTTGGTCTTCAAATCGCGATAATAAGTAAACAAAAATTAATTGCCGCGAAAGGGATTTTTTTTTGTCTTCATTTTTTTCTCAAAACTTGGTCTTGTATGCAGTAATTTACTGTATTAAGCTGTAAATGGGCAATCCAATAGTTCCGGAGTTATGGCCATTTTTCATTTATTAAAATTCACTTTTTTTAGGAACTAACAATATCAGATGTTTCAGAATGTGAAAATGTTTTGGTTTTAAGAAGATAATTATTTTGTGGTTGAATAGAGTGTCTCTTGTATAGTTTGGCATTTCGAAAATCGTAATTTTAATAATTCTGTGGCCCTACTTTAGTAATTTGTGTTTCTGTATCTTACTGTGATGTTTGGTAAAAATTAGTTGACCCATTCATAGAGTTCCAGGGCAGGGGTAATCTGTTTATCGGTAATCATTTGAATGCTTGCCCTTCTAGCCCTTCTTTTTAGTGTATATCCAGCTCCATCGCAAGGCCCTTTGGGCTGTTGCATGGAAATGCCACTCCGCCGATCTGTTAAAATAATTTTTATGATGATATACTTCACTATATTCGACCACAAAAATATTACCCTCTTAAAATTAAACATACTAAATCTGATATTGTTACAGAAAATTAATTTAAATAAATGAAAAATGGCCATAACTCCGGAATTATTGGATTGCCCATTTACAGCTTAATACAGTAAATTACTGCATACAAGACCAAGTTTTGAGAAAAAAATGAAGACAAAAAAAAATCCCTTTCGCGACAATTAATTTTTGTTTACTTATTTTCGCGATTTGAAGATGATAGAAAAATTTAAAAATTAATTAGTGTGAGTTATTTGAAAGCTTGGATTCAAATGTTAATTTTCCGATTTTTTAAAAATTTTTATTACCAATGGCTTTGGATAGCAAGCAATTGAAAATAATTAAATTTTTCAAATATGTCAATTTTCAAATCGACTTTACCCGCGAATTAAGTGTATTTCGCCAAAATGCTGAAAATACGTATATACTATTTTACTACAAGGAATACGAAAAAAATTATTTCGATCCAAAAAAAATCCCAGTGGGCGATTTTTCATGGAATCGCCCATATACTTTATAGCAGCGGTGGGCAGCAGTGGCGTTCCGAGGGGGGGCCGCGTAATAAGAACTACAATCTGACTGCGCTTAAAAAATATGGAAAATTTTATTAACAAAAGCTACTAATTTTTATTTAATCTTTAACTTTCACAAATTGAACTTGGTAATGGTAATGGCATCGCAGGTTAATAAAAAACTATAGATTTGCTGAAAATCCTGTTTCACTTTATACTTACTGTCCGGAGCAGAACGTTTAATTAGTTACTAATTTGTAAATGTAAATGCCATCGAGCCCACTGTTTGCTTTGCCACAAATATGTAAATCAAAATCACAGATCAATGTAAACAAAAGCTTTTATATGCCCAAAGCTCTCTCTCACATTTGTTTATCTGAGCGAGCTTTTCTAATGCACTTCTCTGCTTTATATGTGCCGGCAAGATAAACCCAACTCACTGCAACTTCAGAAACCCGGCAATAAACATTGAAATTGAATTCGTGCCTTTTTTGTTGTTAATAATAGCGTTTAAAATTATTAGCGAAGGTGGACATCGGTCTTCCTCTAAACATTGGTGACCCCGACGTGATCTGAAGTTGCAAGTCGGTTCGGTCAATAATTATTTCATATCGTTGAAATAATTTTGCTGCTTGATCACAAGTTGGTGACAAGTACATAAACACACACATACAAACATTCGCATACACACGTACGGAAACCGTTTCGCTTGCCCTTTCGTTTTGCGTTTCGCGCGGGTGCAACAACCACATATGTGCATTTGTATATAAGCGAATTAACTGCACAGAAAAACCGCTGATTTAACCAAGCATCATCTGCTGCTTGGCGCGCGCAAAAACATGGTGACCTTTTGCGTTGTGTAATAAATTAATTTTTGCTATTCAGTGCAGTGGCGTATATGCACCGTGATTACTGACTATAAATATATAGCAAATTAAAAACCCGATTTTGACTTGGCACTCGCAAAAAACTGTGACTTATTTTGTTGGCCCGTCTGTTCTGTGCTGTGATTAAAACTCAACATGGCTGACACCCAAGAGTTTTTCAGTGCCAAAGCTGACTCCGTTAAGCGTCAATTAAAGGCTCTAAACGACTTCTACGACGCTAAAGCAGTGGCAAGTTTTGATGAGCCAGAACTTGTGGTGCGCATTGAATTTCTGGAAAATTTAAAATCAGATTTCGATGCTGCGCAGACAAGTCTGGAGAAGATGAACCTTAAGGAGCTAGACTCGGATTCGCGCTTCAACTTTAACAAGCTATACGTTGAGGTGAAATCGAAATTGGTTCGCGAACTTGGAGCATCGAATTTGGCAAGCACTGCAAATTCGACCTCAGTGCGGCATTTCATTGGAGGCTGCGATCAAAGCATTTCAATGCGAAAATCCAGGTTGCCTGAGCTGCACATTCCTAAATTCAGCGGGGCGTATATGGATTGGCCGGATTTTTACGCCATGTTCTCTACTGTAGTAGAAAATGATGCAGACATGAGTAAGATCGAAAAATTCCAGCATCTTCGGGGCAGTTTGGATGGAGTCGCCTTGGAAACAATTCGATCTTTGGAGCCAACAGATGATAACTATGACACGGCTTTAATATTATTGAAAAATCGATTCGATAATAAATTACTCCAATTTCAGGCACACGTTAAGGCGATTTTCGGGCTAAAGGATGTTGAGAAGGGCTCTGCTGTCAGCTTGCGTCATCTTAGCGATAAAATGAATTCTCATCTTCGCGCAATAAATTCATTGGCTGAACCGGACGAGATATTGGATGGACTTCTGATTCACATCGTGGGACAGAAACTGGATCAGCAGACCAAAGAGCGATGGGAGGAAAGCTTGTCTACTGCCGATTTGCCAACCTGGACTTTGATGGCTTCATTTTTGGAGAAGAGATGCAGGACTATGGAAAATGTGGAAAACGCTAGGGTAACCCAAATACCAAGCCAACAGGTGGGAAAAGCATTGTACAAAACTAACAAATGTACTCTTATTGCATCATCATCATCTAACACAAGCTCATCTGTCACAAACTCATGCATTTTTTGCGATTCAGTGGAACATTACATTTCCAAATGCCCTCGTTTTCTAAATCTATCTCCAAATTTGCGATATAAAGAGGCCAAGAAAATGCATCTTTGTTTAAATTGCTTGCGCAAAGGGCATAGTCTTCAGCAATGCAGGTCAGGTCGTTGCAGACAGTGCCAAGCAAAGCACATTCACTTTTGCACATGCCTACGAATCCTAATACGAACTCTTCTGTATCTAATACTCCCCATGAAAATCATCATCAATCAACTTCGCTCATATCAAATTCTCTGTCAAGCCCTCAACATAAAGCCCCGAATATTATGCCTGATGATTACGTGCTGCTTGCAACGGCTCTTGTTTTGATCCAACACAGCAATGGAGCCATGATACCATGCCGTGCTATACTCGACTCTGGATCTCAGCTCAATTTTCTTACTTCTCGTCTTGCAAATCAACTTCAGCTCAAAACTCGTCGTTCACACATATCGATTTCTGGTATTGGAGAGTTTTCTCTAGATTCTGATAAGTCAGTGGATATTTTCGTTCAGTCACAGGATGCAAGCTATGGGGCTTCATTCGCAGCTGTAGTGACGCGGACTATTACTGACTATCAGCCGCAATACGATTTGAATGCTGATGGTTGGAATATCCCTAACAACATCGTTCTTGCTGACCCTAAATTCTATAAGTCCCAACGTATAGATCTGCTCATTGGGGCCGGTCTATTTTTCGACTTAATCTGCATTGGGAAAACTCACTTAGAGGGCAGCGCATTAATCCTGCAGGAAACAAAGCTCGGTTGGACAGTCTCTGGAAGTCTTTCTCATCCGAAATCCTATAATTCGTCGTTGGTCGCACTTGTCAAAACTCCAACCCCATCAGAGACGGAAACTTCATTAACAGAAATCGTAAAACTGTTCTGGGAAATAGAAAATTGCTATGCCACAACATCTTCCATTTCTGAAGAGGACGAACTTTGTGAGCACCTCTTTCAGAAAACTTATACTCGTCTTGAAAATGGACAGTACTCAGTGAAGCTTCCATTTAAGACTGATCCCAACTCACTCGGGGATTCGTACAGTCGCGCTCTTCGCAGATTTAAGAGTTTGGAAGCTAAATTTGCTAAGAATCCCGCTGTGAAATCACAATACGCTGCTTTTATTCACGAGTATCTCGACTTAGGTCACATGTCTTTGGCAACGGTTCAGGATACAGCGCCAAAGTTTTATTTGCCACATCATTGCGTACACAAACTTGATAGCACGACCACAGCCCTTCGTGTCGTATTCGATGGATCAGCGAAAACTACTTCAGGCTATTCGTTAAATGATTTACTGTTGGCTGGACCAACAATTCAACCCAAAATCTTCACAACCTTGCTTCGATTCCGGTTCTTTAGGATTGCTTTGTGTGGGGACATCTGTAAGATGTACCGTTGCGTGAGAGTTTGCCACCCCCATGAATACTTACAATGCATTCTCTGGCGTGATAACCCATCTGATGCGATCGTAGCTTACAAACTGGACACAGTAACATACGGTACAAAACCAGCGGCGTTTTTGGCAATTCGCGCTATGCATCAGTTGGCAATTGATGAGGAACCCTTATATCCCCTAGGATCCAAAATTGTTCGGAGAGATTTTTATGTAGACGATTTAATGACTGGTGGAGACACAGTTGAAGAAGTCGTGGAGATAAAGCGCCAAGTGAAGGAAGTTCTTAAACGTGGACACTTTCCCATTCGCAAATGGTGCTCAAATGAACCAACAGTTCTGGCGGGTGAACTTGAGGTCGACAAAGAGAAGTTGTTAAAGTTCCACGATGGAACGGATATTGCCAAAGCTTTGGGCCTGGTATGGGATCCTCATTCTGACAACTTGCTGTTTAATTTTTCGAAAATTGCACATGACGGACCAGTCACAAAACGCACCGTTTTATCCACTGTTGCCAGAACTTATGATCCGCTTGGATTAATTTCGCCTATCATCACAAAAGCCAAAATATTTATGCAATCCTTGTGGAAGGAGAAATTAAATTGGGATGAAAGTCTACCGCATGAATTGTTTTTGGTTTGGCAAGATCTTGTCTCGCAGCTTTCAATTGTCAGCACTTTCAAATTTTCTCGTTTTGTCATGCTTCCTCATTCCTCGATCCAAATACATGCATTTTGTGATGCAAGTATGTTAGCATATGGCGCTTGCGTATATCTTCGATCTGAGGCTCAAGAATTGGTGTCGGTGCATCTATTATGTTCGAAGTCCAGAGTAGCGCCACTAAAATCACTAACTATCCCGAAATTGGAATTGTCTGCTGCATTGATTTTAGCTGAACTAGTCTCTCACATCGCCCAGAACGTATCATTCCCTTGCGAATTTCATTGTTGGTCCGACTCCACAATCGCTCTTTCATGGATTCGTGAATCACCCTCGGAGTTCAATGTTTTTGTGTCGAATCGAGTGGCACAGATTCAGGAGATGACGAAAGGAATGGTATGGCATCATGTACCAACGCAGATGAATCCGGCTGACATTCTATCTCGAGGCTGCACACCAAAGGAGCTGCTTGATCACAGTCTGTGGCATCATGGACCACAGTTCCTGAAGTCTGCTTGTTCAGAATGGCCAGCAAATTTAGAGCCCACAGCAAATCCTTCAGAACGTCGTCGAAAAGTTCTGCTTGCTCTTTCTAAACACGACATATCTGTTCAATGCAAATATCAAAATTCTTTTGCCAAACTACAACGCATATTTGCTTATATCTTCAGGTTCTGGCTGCTACACCGGAAGGATACTGCAAGGCCCAAGGGTGATCTGAACGTCGAGGATCTTCGCATGGGCACATATCTTCTGCTCAAGAACATTCAGCAAGTCCATTTTGCGGCTGACTACGCAATGCTTTCTGAGAAGAAGGCGATATCATCCAAAAGCAGCATACTTTCCCTAAATCCATTTATCGATGAACATGGATTGATTCGAGTTGGTGGTCGTCTTCATAACTCGCAGTTGGATTACGATGCCAGACACCCCATTTTATAGCCGAAGGGGCACCCTGTTACCAGCGCGATCATCACTCATTATCACCAAAAATTCCTCCATGCTGGACCTCAAAGCCTGCTTGCATCAGTGCGTCAAGCATACTGGCCAATTGGTGGTCTCAAATCGGTGGCAAGCGTCATCAACAAATGCCTGAGATGTTTTCGTCTGAAACCTCGATATGCGGAGCATATTATGGGCAGACTGCCTGCGGATCGTGTGAGACCAAACCCAGCCTTTCACACAACTGGAATCTACTTCTGTGGTCCGTTTTACCATAAGGCTGAGACGCGGAACAAGGCGCCCATAAAATGCTATATAGCAATTTTTGTTTGCTTTAGCACCAAGGCAACGCATCTAGAAGTCGTTCAGGATCTTTCGACGGCATCTTTTATTGCTTCGCTTAGACGTTTCATCAGCATCCGAGGAAAACCTCGTAGCATCTGGACGGATAATGCGACAAACTTCGTGGGTGCCAAAAACGAGTTAGCAGAGTTGAAGGATTTATTTTTGAACGATCCACATAGCAATGCCGTCCATGACACCTGTCTTTCCCATGGCATTGATTGGAATTTTATACCGCCTCGTTCCCCACATTTTGGTGGACTTTGGGAGGCAGCAGTTAAATCTGCTAAATTCCACTTTTTTCGCGTCGTTGGCTCCTCAATTCTCACAATGGATGAACTACGAACCTTGGTGTACGAAATCTCGGCCGTACTTAATTCTCGCCCTCTCTATGCCATTTCAGAAAGCCCAGATGACTCGAAGATTCTGACTCCTGCTCATTTTCTCATCGGTTCAAGCTTCACCACAATCGATGAGCCTGACGTAACACATCTGAGGGAGAATCATTTGAGTCGATGGCAACGCGTTTGCCAGATGCGGCAAATCTTTTGGAAGAAGTGGAGCACCAGCTATCTATCGCTGCTGCAAGAGCGATCCAAGTGGCGAGCACAACAACCAACTCTACAGGAAGGTGCCATCGTCTTGCTGAAGGATGACAACCTTCCGTCCCTAAAATGGCAACTTGGTCGCGTGGAGTCAACCATACCAGGCGAGGATGGCGTTCCCAGGGTGGCCATTGTCCGTACTGGATCTGGACTGGCCAAAAGAGCAGTTACGAAGCTAGCTGTTCTGCCCGTTTTAACCACATCGGTTGAAAGTGAAGCTCTTCCAACGGGGGGAGCATGTCCGGAGCAGAACGTTTAATTAGTTACTAATTTGTAAATGTAAATGCCATCGAGCCCACTGTTTGCTTTGCCACAAATATGTAAATCTAAATCACAGATCAATGTAAACAAAAGCTTTTATATGCCCAAAGCTCTCTCTCACATTTGTTTATCTGAGCGAGTTTTTCTAATGCACTTCTCTGCTTTATATGTGCCGGCAAGATAAACCCAACTCACTGCAACTTCAGAAACCCGGCAATAAACATTGAAATTGAATTCGTGCCTTTTTTGTTGTTAATAATAGCGTTTAAAATTATTAGCGAAGGTGGACATCGGTCTTCCTCTAAACACTTACAAATATCATACTTTTCTTCAATCATTATAATATAAATTTTAATGTTTTTACATATCCAAATAAATAACCACTTGTCATTAGCAAATAGAGGCCGGGATGAATTGAGAGTACTATTTAACGAGAGTGTAAGTTAAAGTCGGCTCTAACCAACTTCGATATACCCGTTACTCATGAAAAATGAGGGTGAACATCCGAAAAGTATGCAACATTATTTTAACTCGGCTATATATTATCCGATCTTGCTTTAAATTTCAGGGATTATAGTTTTTGCTAATACAAATTTAAGTTATAAATTTGAACTCGATATCTTAAAATATGTGGGAGTTATTCAACATTTTCTATTGTGGGGGCGGGGGTGGGCGTGGACAAAATTTGAAGCAAACTTGCAGATAAAAGAAGACTACCGGAGGTGCCACAGAAACCTCTTCCAACCAAATTCCAACCCAATTCCAATTCTTAGGTGCCACAGAAATTCCGTTTGGTTGGTTTCAAACCTCCCGTGTTTTGTAGGGAGACTTAGCCAAATTCACCACCCAAACCATTTTAAAAAGCAAAATAAATTTTGGAAATGTAAACAACATTATTTTCTAGAATAGATTGCATCAAACGAATAAATTATTTAATTAGTTTAAACATTGAAATTTGCGTTTCAATAATTATTAGGAAAAACAACCAAAGTCTTTCATGTTAATCAAAACCAACCACAACAGTGGCGCGCCTATCGTTTGTCGCGAGTTTGTGTCGCCATCTGGTTGGCAGCCAGCGGATTAAGGGCTGGCAAGATATTCTTCATGTTTAGCGCCAACAAATTTTAAAACTTTGAATTTTATTTATGGAGAATATGACTTTAATTTAAATTATAATTTAAAAATGCATCATAAAACATATAACCCAATCAAAAAATTTTATTTAAACATCAATTCAACCCAATTTACAGGAAGAAACCTTATTTGGCTAGAAACTCAGCCCTGTTTTAAGAGATGGAACTTCAACTGAAACAGCTGGTGCTCTAACTACATTATCTCATAAGAAAATGAAATCTCTCGAAGTTCTGTGGCACCGACGTTTTTTTCGAGAAATTTACAAACCAACCGTCGGCAAAATATCTAGAGATTTCTGTGGCACCCCCGTACATGTCAATTTTGGTAGCTCTAGCTCTTATAGTCTCCGAGATCTAGGTGTTCATACAGACAGACGGACAGACGGACAAATCTATATCGACTCGGCTGTTGATGCTGATCAAGAATATATATACTTTATATGGTCGGAAATGATTCCATCTGCCTGTTACATTTGCACGACTTTACACAGAGAAAAAAAAAAATTCTAAAGCTACACGGAAATGTAAAATTTCTACACGTTTCGACCGGGTTTTTCAACCCACTATTTTTGTGTAGCTTTTCTAAACGCCGCGTGTGGCTTTCTGAATTCTACACGGCGCGTGTAGGTTTTCTGCACGCGTGTGTGGCTTTGTCATTTCAACATGCGGCGTGCAAAAAAGCTACACAAAAGTAATGGGTTGAAAATACCGGTCGAAACGTGTAGAAATCCCACATTTTCGTGTAGCTTTTTAATTTTTTTTTTTAACAAATTTATATTTTTTAACTTACTCTGGTAGATTTGAAATCCCGGCCCCTTGGACTGAAACACGATTGAAATGATGGCATAGACGTCTCCGCCACGTCACGCGTGTAAGGCAAGGCCTCTAAGACATTACTTGTATTGAATCTGCTAAAGGTACAATCCAATATTTGCTTGCTTGTAATTCTCAAGTTCTAATTCAACGCAATCGCTATTTATATACAGGCAACAAAAATTCGCGCACGATTCGTGTAGATTTTTAACACGCAGCGTTAAGGTTTTGTAAATCTAAACGTACATTTAGAAATCCCACACGCCACGTGTGACAATCAGTGTGCTATACGAAAAATAAATGAATTCAGTACTGATGTAGAGCTACATTTTTCGTTTAGAATTTCCACACGCGCGTGTAGCATTTCAATATCCAAACGTCAATGTAGAAAACCTAAACGTCCGTGTGGTAATCAGATTGCTGCATGAAAAATGTAGAATTATTAAGGGAAACAAGCTGATTTTCAAATGTCGTGTAGTCTTTGGCTTTGCACAAGCAGCATTTAACTTTTCTACATTTGCATTCAGATTTTTAATTCCCACAAGTCGCGTGTAGCTTTTCCACACGTCCCGTGTGGCTTTCTTCCAAATTTACTTTAAAAGGCTCCCAAAATTCTTTATCGCATCCACTACTAATGTCTGCTTGATTTGTCGTCTAAAAAAATTCGAAAATTTTAAACATAATTACAATTAAAATTGCTTTAATGTAAGCTTCCGGAGATTCAGTACTGCATTTCATAGGTAACAGAAAAAAACGTCATGAAGTCCAAGGACATGCCTGTGTTAAATTCATGGCTGAAACTCATATAAGGGATACCATGAATTCAGTACCAGCCCTTCCATTTCAGGGCTGAATTCAGTACTGATTCAGGCCTGAAGGGTAATTACAATTAAAATCGCTTTAATGTAAGCTTCCGGAGATTGAACATGTACGGTGTACAGTGCGACCGAACGCTAAAACAAAAATATCACCGAAAAATATTACCAAAAAATGTTCGATTTCCGAAATATCGCCTCTGATCGATATTTTTGCCCAAAGTGACGAATATCATTATCGCATTTTTTTCATATTTTTTTCGAATATTTTTGGTGATATTTTTTGGTGATATTTTTTGGTGATATTTTTGTTTTAGCGTTCGGTCGCACTGTACACTAGACCGGACATTTTTCCATACGATTTTCAACATGTGACGATCTTTGCACAACATGGCTCAAAAAATTCTGTATATTTTTTAGAAAATTTATCAGAAATCCCAAATCAGATATATTGAAGTTTGATGGCCTCGAGAAGGCTTTAAAAGTTCCAATTTCTCCTTAATTTATCTTTGAATTGTCAATGTAGACCAGAGATGGGCGCGTCGCGACGTTCCTATGCACACGTGCATTGGGCCTCTGCCGCGGCCGACTGCACAAAATCACACGTACGCTATAAGCATAGAATTTCAAGCATGTGAAAAGTGTGACGATATGTGTGAATGCCCATTTCTGTTGTAGACAGAGACTTTTTACAAAAGTGTCGAACAAATAAATTAAATATTTCATATACAATTATATGTTCAATGGTGTTGTGATAAGCACTCTGGACTTTAAATCCGGAGAATCGAGAATTTTTAGTAGTAAGTGCCTATAATCTACAAGTGAATAGTTTATTGCAATTAATATTTTTCATTTACATTATTGTGTAGTATGAAGGCAATAAAGTTATGCCATAATCAGCTATAATCATCAAGTTGGTGCCGTCCGATTGTCTTGCTGAATCAATTGTGCGACATGTTAAAATAATTTTTTTTTACAATTTTAACAAAATTTTTGTCTGCATTCTGTGACGTTCAGTGATATAAAGTGTACACCGTACATGTTCAATCTCCGGAAGCTTACATTAAAGCGATTTCAATTGTAATTTTGTATAAAATCTTCGAATTTTTTTAGACTTTAAATTAAGCAGACATTAGTTGTGGATGCGATAAAGAATTTGGGAGCCTTTTAAAGTAAATATGGAAACTAAGTAATTGAATTTTTTTGTGTGTATTTTTAAATAGTACACTCAATCCATCCCCGCCAAGTGGTTATTTATATGGATATGTAAAAACATTAAAATTTATAATGGCGCCTTTGTCAGAATTGATTGAAGAAAAGTATGATATTTGTAAGTATAAAGTGAAACAGGATTTTCAGGAAATCTATAGTTTTTTATTAACCTGCGATGCCATTACCATTACCAAGTTCAATTTGTGAAAGTTAAAGATTAAATAAAAATTAGTAGCTTTAGTTAATAAAATTTTCCATATTTTTTAAGCGCAGTCAGATTGTCGTTCTTATTATGCCTCAAATGACGCCTCAATTACCTTAAAAGACCTGTGCATAGTTAAGATCCGGGTTTTTATTGAAAAGTATCGAAAATATCTATAATATCGATATTTTTGACACCAAAATATTTATATCGAAATGATACTTTTCCCAATATCGCCAAAAATATCGATATAGATATTTTTGAAATATTCGACAACCCTATAATTTATCTCATATTCTGAATTAAGAAATATCAATTAAAAGTGAAAATTGATTGACGGCATCGCACAGTGACCCGAATTACCAATCTAGCGGGACTTATGTCGAATTTCAATTCTGGAAAATTCCAAATTTTTTGTTTTCTTTTAATTGACAACACTTGTCAAAGCTTATAAAAGCTTTTGTATGAGCTGTAAGGTGCTTATCTGATCAGCTGCGAATTTTCAAAAGGAACATATGTTTATCAAGAGGTCTGCAAAGACTTGGCAGCATTTTGTGGGATTCGTTGGTTGACCCAAAAATCAAATAAATTGAAGTTTGTAGGATCAATTTCTTTTTTTCTCATTCAAAAAAGGTATGTACTAAATAAAAATGATATCTTTGTGACCCGTCTTTTTATATGTAGCAATAAAATTGTGGTAGAAGTAAGATGTTTTAGCAAATATGGTTATTAAGTCTATACTGACATCTTTGGTCTATAACTAACGTCGTTCAATCGTGTTCAAGCTGAGTTTAGCATTTATGAAAAGTGTAAGTCCTTGTGGTGTAAAAATAACAAAAATGATAACCAACAACTAGCAACTATTATGTCTGTTGCACTTTTTAGGTGAAATGTCGGTCATACATAAAAGCTATGGAAAAAAATGCAGATATATATTAAAGTTACCATAAGCTGCATTAAGCTTCAAGAATTTAACACATACAACACTGCAGAGCTTAGTAAATATATACTGTAGGCCGAATTACAGAAGCACACTCGCACGTTTTTGAAAATAATAAAAATAATAGCCAAATATTTTCAATTAAGCCAACAATTTTCAACTAATTTACGATTTCCCATGCATTTCATTGTACCAAAACATTTAGCGTCCTTGCAGAAGTCTCAAACTATACATGTGGAATGTGTTGTGCAGTACCATAAAATATGAACAATTTAAGATTGGTAAAAAGTTATCCAGGTGATGTAGATCTGATTATATTTGGCTTAGCAACTCTCAATGCATGGACTCGATTTTTGAATGCATTTAACATATATCGAACAGACGTTCAATTAAAAAATGGCAATAATCCGCGGGAAGGATGGGGCAAAGGTGGAAGCTAGAAAATCCGAATTTTAACCGCAACTCTAAAAACACATGGGCTTATTGGTGCTTATACCCATGACTGGTAGTGGCAATTCTAATAATGGTAATACTGCCAGACGACTGTTTTGCCAACCAGATTTAGCTGCCCGCATTAATTTAACGTGTTTTACTTAGTGGATATGAAGTTAATATAGATGCGTTCCGCTTTTATGCTATGGACACAACTATAAGTTTGTCTTCCGTGCACAATGTTTTAATACATAGTACAGACATTTCCAGGTAGCACTTCCTGTTTGGCACAAATGATGTCCGAAAAACCCTTGAAGCGTGAAATGAAGTATTCCGGAATTTACGGCAAAACCATACCCGTAAAGACAATAGATGGAAAATGCCATGCATTTATAATCAGATCTGCTTGTAACATCCAGATCCGCTTATAACCAGAAAAGATGTAATGTTAGGTAAAGTTGAAGCTGGGTTGCTCGCTATTTTTAAAAATTCCTTCAATGATTCATATTTATCAGATTTTGAAAAGTTGCTTAATTATTAGCACATTTAAATGGTTTTTTGCTTCATATACTTTAAATAAATTAATTAGAAATTTAAAATGTTAAGAACTCAAAAATGTATATTATTTAGTTGTATGGGAGCTATGATATATAGTCAGAGGTCCGGAATATCTCACTCAAAATGAAAGTGTTGTAAAATAACCCTGTTATTTTAAAACACTTTGAAATATCTCTCAAATCGATTGAGTGATTAATTTTTTGAGTTTAAGTGTTTAACTCAGTGAAAGTGACTTAATTTTTGAGTGTAAGTGTTTATCTCAGTGAGAAACACATATTAGTGGTATTCCTGAGAGTTGATTTGCTTTTGATTTGCTTTCGTGAAAGCAAAAGCAAAGCAGTAGGTGGAACGACCCTTATTTCATTTTGATTTGCTTTTAATTGGCGCAAAATTTAAACAATGGCGGGAAAGCCAAAAAATTACAAATGAAATTGTAAAATTGCATTTTTTAATCTTCTTTAACAAAAGTATTTGGGCATTAATAATGCAATTTGACAGATCCAAAGAGGAAGAGGCAGGATAAAATAATGGAAAAATTTGTAATCTCGAACCTTCTAGGAGAGCTGTGCAAATATGTTAGTCGGGATTTACACGATGAAGCAAACTTCATGAAGTTATCTCAGTAGGCGAGACATACACGTGTGGTTCTATACATTTTGATTAACAAATCTAGTAGAATTCCTTTGATTTTCAAGCCTACTAAGAAAACTTCATGAAGTTTGCTTCATCGTGTAAATCCCGACTAAGCCTGAACATCTTTGACCACGTCAAGCACAAGCTCCAAGAACTCGCGCACTTATGACTCTGTCCACTTTAGGCCGCGGGCCTTTTTTTCAATAGTCTCGTATGCAGTCTAAGATGCAATAAATAATTATCAATTAATTGCTGAAATATAGAATGCGTTCTTTATATTTAAATCACAACAAAATTTAAACAAACACCATGCGCGCGGAGCCATTTAGTATGACCTTAATTTCCTAACATTTTGTGGGCACACTGCTCATTTTGTATGGAGCAGCTGTGATCAGCTGTTTCGCGAAATCAAATCGAAAGCAAATCAAAAGCAAATCATTTTCCCACTACCACTATTTTCATTTTTTTTCTGTTATGTGTTTTTCAATAAAACTTATTATTGTGAGAAAAATATAAGAGTTTTTTCATTCAAAGTCTATGGATCGGGCATTTTTAAGACTAAATTTTATTCACAGCGATAAGGGCCTAAAATTAAACACAGAGAACTTAATTTCTGTAAAGTAGTTTCTTACCGCGGTTATACCACAGTGCTTGGCAGAGGTCGTTACAAGAAATTTGTAAAGGAAGTTTGACCTTTTGGGTAGAAAGCGCTTATGTAAGAATCAATGCGTAAGTGCAGTTCACAGCTACGGGACCTCCATGGTAATAAGACCGCTAAGTGCCTAAGAAGCTGCTTTTCAAAACCACAACTGACCACACTTAATCAACAATGCGAAAGCAAATAACAGTCATTGAAAAATGTCGCTCACACCCCGAAGAAATGCGAATTCACACAGAAATGCGAGCCTTATATATCATACCTTAATATATCACATAACTACATAGCCAAGATTATGAGAATACTCAACCGCGATAAGTACCATGGATGACCAATGGTAAACAATAAGGTCAAAATCATAAAGAATGCTTCAAACCACTTTTTGCGTATGACAATTTATTTAATTGCTGAAATATACCAAAAAGGACCAAAAATTGTAATAATGCCAGACAAACTCTACTCTCAACCAAAAGGAAAATGATGCGTATCGACGCCCGGCGCCAGCTGGGTGCAGCAAGTGCAGTGTGCTCTATCGCGACTCGGTCTGCACTGAAGCAGATGTCTGCAAACCAACTCGATTTTATAGCTTATATAGCTTTTTACTGTTTTTGTAGTTGGGCTGCTCTCAAACTTAAGTTTCGTGCCCACCGCCGGTATAAAACATTATTCCCAATCACATCTACAAAATAAATTATCATTACATAACTAATAGAGAAGTTTCACTTATCTTTATTTACTTTCGTTTTTCTGTTATACTTTAACTGTTATTAAAAGACACTTAGAACATAAATGTTATTTTTAAGTGTTATTAAAAGACAGATAAATTTTTCTCTCAAATGATTTCGGTTAACAGAAAAAACAAATAACACAAAAATAAATGATAAAACTCAGTGAGAAACC